>JAIPRL010001556.1:0-79183 GCA_025469235.1 Pemphigus obesinymphae | reverse complement strand
TTTAGATGTCAATAAAACAAGCCGTTTAAAAAATAATTAAAAATTCTTACCTTGAAATGATTTTTAATTTTGAAAAATTTTACATCAACAATGATAAAAATATTGATAACATATTTTTGGGGGAAAATTTTTGTGTTATCACTTTGAAACATCTGATATTAGGTTTTGATAACACTATTTATCAATATACATAATTGTAGTATTTTATGTTATAATATTTACAGAGATATGTCATTGACCGGTATTACCTGATGATCGGTATTCACCCATCTTCTCCTATATATATATATATATATATATATAGTATATATATATATAGTATATATATAAAATGTATATATTATATATATACACTATTATATAGGTATCTATATATAAAACAATACTTTTTTTTATACCGATCATGTAAAACTTCTATCGGCCATCGAAATACAATTGTTATCGTATAGGTAATATAAATATAATAATTAACGAATGCATGAGTATGATTATCGAATTTTTCAACATTTTAGTCCTATGATGTAAACTGTAAAATTATTTTAGATTCTAAACGAAACAAGGAATGTACCTATTGGTTTTATAATGGTACTTATATATAATTTTCATGTTTATATATATTTTTTTGAGAAGAAGGAGCCAAGCGGGAATTTTGGAGCAAATACCTTAGCAAATCGGTTCTATAGTTGGAATTTCAAAGAGGTTATTTCTCGATTTTTCTAATAATTTTCTTAAGCGTAAAGGAAAATGAGCTTTCATAATGGAAAATTTTTATAAATGGAAAAATAATAAATAAAGTTGTCCATGGTTACCGATTTTTATTTTTATTTTTAATAACATGGTTTATTGGAAAACGATTTAGTGTTATCAAAAATGTTTTTGTAACTTTATATTGTGAATTTAGTATTTATACTTTAGTATAGTTGTAGTCATTTGTTGTTGAGTATGTCATTTTTGAGGACTACATAGATAATGATTTTCTTAAAACACAATAAAGTTGTTTTTATTGGACTACTCAGTGTTACCTAATTTGGACTATTCATTTCATTGCAAATTTTGTTATTTTTAAGCATTTGTCGATTTTGACAAATAAATTCAAGTTTCTATGTATAATTATGTTTTAATATTTTATTTCATAACCATTAAAACGTATTAGGAACATAATATAAAATATACACTATGACAACAATTTAATATATTGCATAGAAACCTTATTTATTTATAAAATTATTTTATTTATAACAAATTACATAGACATAAAATAGAATATGAATAAACTAAACAAATACCTAGGTGTTTACTATTAAGTTACTATATTTATTGGTATGTTGGTATATTTATTGTCCAGTGGTCCAATTTAAGAGAATTCAGGTTATCTATGTTCATATAGATGTGATCAGTGGCATATTTTTCAACTTTTTTCTAGGGGAGCGGGGTGTCCAAAAAATATTGAAAACCAACAATTTAAATAATTCTTATATAATTATTTTATTATAGGAGGTACCTACGTATATTTTGGTATAACGTTCGCCCAATAATTGGTTGATAAAAATCAAAAGCGTCTATAATAGAACGGAGGACGTGGCGTCTGTGCACTCTCATTGTTTAGGTAAATAATACTTTTTCAAAAAATTCTATTTAAATTTTGAATTTAATGTCATTTTTAGCTTTAAATACACTTAATTTTTATATTTTCATAATTTTTTTTTAAATATTTTGCATCACCCGGAAAAAAAATCATCATTTAGTATGAATAAAAACGGGCGACAAAATTATTTTTTAAAACATTTCTTCATTACATTTCTATTTGTATATTTTCCTAATTTTTCTAACAGTAATATTAAAAAAATAGATTCTAGAGGGTGATATTTATTTTTTTAAGATTTACTGGAAAATTAAGAATATTTTAAGTTTATTATTTAGGTGTACCTACCTGATGAATAGGCAACATGATGGAAATACTACGTACAAACAAGCTACAACGTATTTAATGATAGTTGTAAAATATAATATAATATATATTAAAATATTGATTTGGTTAATGGTTGACTTTTAGTTTTTATTTGATTATTTCGATAATGAAGGATATAAGTACCTACCTAAGAACCACGACCTAATAATAATAGTATATTTCATCGATTTTTGATTACCAAAACTTAAACTAAATTTATAAAGATATTGGAATTATTATCAATATAAATTATTAAAAACGTTTTATTGTTTAAAATGTTTTTTGTTATATAATTAACGTGTTTATTTTCAATATTGAGTAAAGCACATACCCACATACTCTGTGAAATTGTCAATGGTTTAGAAATAATATTTTGGGAATTATGAGGATGAAATGATCATTAGGTACCTATCTGTATTTTAAACCATTCTTTTGCTTATCAATGAATTATTAAAAAATTACCTCTTAAAAGTACTATGCTGATAAATTTTTTTGAATTTAATTTTCAGTTGCGTATTTGAAAGTTTGTCTTAGGGGGGGGGGAGAAGCTTATTTGGCTTATATCTATCTATAAAATACGGATAAACTCAAAATATTGTGGTTTATGCAATTTAAGTTGATACTGAAATACAGTTGTTACAACTTTTAACCATTTTTGTTACTAAAATTTAAAAAAAAATCAATTTATAATCTAGTATAATAAAAAAAATTTGAGACTTTTAAAAAATATTGTTCGAATAATACTTACGATTAAACTTGTATTAAAATTCCAAGTCTTTAAACATAAAATTACCAACTCCATTTTTTTCATTACCTATCACAGAAGACCTGTCACCGTCGGTGCATTTGCCATTTCCTCCCGTCCTCACTCCTTCTATCACTTTTGTTATCACTATAGTATTTCCAGTGCTATATCACTCTTAGGTTTATAATTTTTATACTTACTTTTATATTTGAATTATTCTTAAAAACTATATATTATTAGTGTTATTGTACTTTTTATATTACAAATGATTAAGAGTCGTAGAAAAACATAGCTGAGAGGACGGGACACGATCGCTCCGCTCGCTGTGGCCGACTCGATTCACTTCAATTGAAAATATCCCACCGATTCGCTGTGAAAAACCATGTCGGGTAAGTAACAGGTAACACTGATAATATTATAATTGTATGGTTGGATTCATAATGGAAGGAGTGAGGATATATATTATGGGATTTCGTAGTTTCGAACGTTTGTGAGAAATTCGAAGAGTAATTGTCGATTAAGGGTTATTCAATTATAAATGGTGTGCAAGCCGTGTGAAATGTATAAGGGTTGTCGAATTTAAAACGCGGAAATAATAACATTTCGGAGCACTATTTAAATTTAACGTCGTTGCTGTGAATGGGTAGGTAGTGAGTAAATAATACTATGTTAATATATGTATTATACACGTTGCCAGTAAAATTATTCTTTAATAATATAATAATAACATATTCAAAAATGTCGAGCTTGGATATAGTAAATATTTATATCACAACAATAAAAATATAGTATACTGATATATAACTATTTTTGAATTACTTTTAAAATGTAATTAAATATGTTTAAATTGTTGAGTTTTAATTTTTATAAAAATGTCCTTAAAATGTTTGTGTATATTAGTAGTATCCTCTTAACAGTCGTTAAAGTTTTATTCAACCGAAGATTACGCTATTAAAATGATGATTTTTCTTGAGTCAATATTTTCCGAATTATATGGAAATAACAGGTTTTTTTTACTTTCATCGAAAAATAAACACGAAGCACATATAATACATACTACAATAGGTATACTACTACAGCTCTGCACACCCGAAAAATCTAGATAGTCTTAACTCTTGGAATTAATTTAAACCGATAATTATTTATTCAGATATATACCACGTTTACATGCATGGTTTAAACCGATTTATCGCAATACGTATTAGTACCGATTATATTTGACGCGAGTAATCCTGGAGTTGAACTAGTTGAAATGCACATAAATGGGTGTTAAATCGGTTCACTTAAAATGGTTTAGCTAATTCACATTTGAAATACGGTTTGATAAGTTAATGCGAATTAACTTATGTACGTAATCATTATATAATAGAATATCATACAATTCTAAGTCATGTAAAATGAATGCTCGTTTTAAATTTTAAAACGCTCTGCCAAATAATTAATTATTTTGTGATGGAACCTTTTTTTTCAAGTGACGTAATAACGACTATACCTATACAATATTTATTTATTTATTTGTTTTATAATTAACGCCAAACGGGTTTTTACAATTCGAATATAAGTACAATTAAATATTAAATATAACATAAATTATTAACAAACCAGATGCATATAATGATAAACGTACCTATTATATATATAAGAGAGAAAAATAGAAATGTTGTTAATAGTAGGTACATTTTTTTTTCTTTGAATATATTAAATTAGAAAGTATATTTATTAAAATAAGTGCCAAGGATTAGACAGGTAGTTTGTTGGATTATAACGGAAACAAGGCGCAATTATATAGTAAAAAGAAGTTGACTCATTAGCAGTTCTCATAAGATTAGTAGTTTGACGAGGAAAAAGGAATAGGAAAAATGGACGAAGAACGGCTGAATCGAGTGGGTACTTTGAAGGTAATGAGAGATAGTAAGGATGGGCATTCAATATGTCCAGATAAAATATTTGATAAAAAAGAAAGGTTTGCCGATTTTCTACGATCGGAGAGGCTGTTGAGGGATGTTGCATGTTGGACGGGAGAGTAGTCATGAGGAGGACATTGGATAATATCAATAGTGGCTTGTGTTAAAGATCACAGGCGCACGTGCACCGCGTAAAATGTCGATAAATCATCGTGTTTTTATATATAAAATTATTAATTATTTATCGTTGTTTTAGTAATAATTGTCGTGCCTATGAATAATATTATTGTACGTATTAACAAACATCGCACCGTTGTATTGTTAGTTGCTGCTCGGCGACGTCCCGGAGTGATATTCCATCACTGTCACTGTCGCCAGGCTACCACCACAGCACCGTCCGTTGCGCACACTTGAAAAATGCATATATGATGCGCCGTTTACATTTTAACATTTCACCGAGCCATTTTTCACATTCCAATGCTACGAAAATACTTCTTACAAAAACGTAAATAAGTAAAAAAAAAAAAAAACTTACCTAACTTTTTTTTTATCGGAAGGCGCATTGGAAGGCCACTTTTAAAATTAGTGGTGATGGCGTTGCATACCCTGCCCCTTCTTCCCCAAATGACGCCCCTGCATTCTGGTGCTAACTAGGCTAACTGGCAAAGTAGCCGACACGGTTTTCGGCCCGTCCTGTGCTACTCATTATCGTTATTATCCGTGTCCACCGTCTGGTAATTGGTAATGATATAATTGGCGTGTTTTCGCGATTACATAATTTTATAAACAATCAGTTTTGGTTATAATCATTTATAACCGATCAAATGGTAATGGTTATTATGTTTGGTTATAGATAAGACGAAATAACTTAACCGGGTTAATCGCGAAAACACGCCTATTGAATAGTGAGTAATATACGGGATATGGTCAACACGTTACACGGTGGCGGTGGAATGCCGCCTATAGGTAAGTACACTACGTTTGTATCACAACGGTTCGTCTACAACCACGGTTTATACCCTACAACCGTGGTCTTATTTCTGTTAGTGGTATCACATTTGAATGTAACCACAGAACATAAGAGAAGCTACACTACTGAACAGCTTGGTACCACATCACGGAACATATAATATAAATAATATAAAATTACGTTCAAGGTCCCAGAGTCACTGTTGCGGTCGCCAAGAATAAATGATTTTGGAATAGTGTTGTACGTCTCATAACAATTTACATTAATTATTATCTAATACTTTAATAAGTACCTACTTCAGAGATATAATAATGATTCATGTTTAGAGCAACAGGATTTTAATGCACTAAAAAACATAAAAATTCATTTATTGGTGTTTAAAGAATGACATAAAAAAATAACCTAAGTTATACCTAACTATTTTTAAATTCCGTGTATTTCATGCATTAAATTAAATTACCGTAGGCAGAACTTTAAAATATATAAAGAACTTTATATATATATATATGATTTGTAAAAATTAAATATATTAAGTTAATGAAGGTATATTATTATTATCATTGAATAAAATATAATGTAGGCTTAACCACTGGTATTCAAATTCTGTAGAATATTTGAATATCTAATTATTAAAAACCTAAAACTAATGCAGTAGAATATTATTGTAAGATTAAAATAGTTTTTATTTTGGCAGTTATATTTAAGTTTCATTTGATTCCTTTAAAATTTTTTAATAAAAACATTTGTTTATTATCTGAATTTTAGTGTGTATATATATATATATATATATATTTATTTATTTAAATACCTACGAAATGCGTTTAGATGCAATTATATACGTGAGTATAATAATACATAGTATTCTTAAAATATATAACAAAATTTAACAGAACAAAAATTTGTAACATTTAGATATACAAATATAATGTGTATAAAAATTTAGATTTAGAGAAACATGATTTTTAAATAAAAGAAAAGCAATTGAATCGAACGGATCAATTATATAAATATTGATAATCTGCATAATTCTTAACAGTGGTGTGTTAGTGGTATAATTAGTAGTTTGCAATTTTAAATAAAATAGGTTCATTGATCGGGTGCGGGTAGAGGAAGATTGGAAAGTTAGACGGCTTAAGACGTTAGGGCAGTCAATATAGGTATTCAATTAATAACGAAATATAAATCAAGTCAGATTCTGCGTTGCTCTAGAGATTCAAGATTTAGGTAAGTAAGTAAAGTATTATACCATGAATGGGGAGTTTTAGGTATATTACATTTAAAAACTAGAAGACGTAAGAATTTATTTTGAACTTTTCCTAGTGTAGTTTTTAAATCAATATTGTAAGGTAACCAGATAATAAGCCATAATCTAAAATAGAGCACAATAACGAACAATAAATTAAAACAAAAGCGTTTTTATCATTGAAGTCAACACAACTTTGGTGTAAAAATCCAAGCAGTTTTAGGGTTTAATTTTTTATGAGCATTTATCATAGTGAATATGAGCATTAAATATAAGTTTAGGTTCGAAAAGTACACCAAGATCCTTAATAGCGTCTGTAATTCTGGGCAGAATTTCTCCATTAATATTATAGTGAAAAAAATTACTAAATTGTGATTTTGAGAAAGTATTGACTTGAAGTTTTTGAATATTAAGTGTAATAAAATTATTTCTGCACCATTTAAAAAGCAAGTTTAAATCAGATTACATCTTTATAACAATTTACTATTCGATAAAGTTTAATATCATCGGCAAACATTAGCTTAGAGCTGTTTTCAAAAGTTATGCCATTAATATATATTAGAAATAGAATCGGGGCTAGCCGGCTAGGTGATAACCTTGAAGTATACCAGAAGAAACTAATATTGGTTTAGACTAAAAATTTTTATGTATAACAATTTGAGTATGCTGAGAAATGTAAGATTCAATCCACTGTAAAGTGGATTGCATACACCGATGTAATTTAATTTATGTATAAGAATTGTATGATTTACTTTATCAAAAGTTTTAGTAAAATCAGTATTAAAACGTTAACATGTGAACCGGCTGAAAAAGCATCAATCGCGGAATGTTGAAGTGTTAATAAGTTTGTAATAGTTGACTTGGACGGTCTAAATCCATGTTGATCGTCAACAATAATTTTATCTAGTTCTTAAGTTATCTTATCTAATACAATAGATTCATATATTTTTAGTGCTATTGAAAGTAATGAAATAGGTCTGTAATTCAAAATATTAGAAGAATTTTTAGGAATAGGACGGATAATATTTATTTTCCATCTATCTGGGAAAATACCAATGAATAAAGATAAATTAAAAATATAAACACAAGAGGAGGGGAGAGAACATATTTACAAATCACATTGATAAAAAAACTGACTAGTTATTAAGTTAGATCCAGGACTACATTTAGAATTAAGGTTATTTAAAGCATTAAAGATTTCGATTAAATTAATTTTACATGAAGATAAAGGCAAGACATATAGAATTTGGGCTATTAAAATTATTATTATTTAAATACATACAGAAGGTAAAAAGTTTTTTTTGAGTTTATCATTGATAAATTTCCAAAATTTAGAGGGTTACGATTTAATTCTTTCTGAATGTTTTTTAAGTTGTTTATATAATTTAATTTAGAGAAAGCTTTACATTGAGATCGTAAATTAGAAATTCATTATAATCGTTTGGAGAACCACCTTTAAAATATTTTTTGTGCAATTTTCTTTTTGAATCATAAAGGGTATTTTTTACGAGATTTGATTTTTTTGGAACAAATAAATTAATACTTAATTTCATAGAGAATAGAATAAAACAAATTTGTGACATCATTTACATCTAAATTTTCAAAAATTTGGAGGCAATTTATAGAGCCTAAATATTTAATGATAACTGAGTATAAAAATCATAAGTGCATAAAGGAAATTCAATAGGTTTATAATTATTTATTTGAATAGCTAGGTATTAGTAAAGATGGATAAAATATATCGCAAAGAACTAAAGAAGACGTCATTTGAGAAATGGTGATGTTGTCTGTATTAGATAAAACTATAAAACTAAATATAGTATAGTAATATTTGTTTTTTTTTATTATTTCTCATTTGCATGCTCTTGTTATAATGGTAACTATTTAGAAGGAAATATAGTAATACGTTGTTAAAAGATATTGATAAAAACTTTGTGTTGATAATAATAAACGTAATTTATTTGTTACGCTATTGGTAAAATATTTATCAACGTATGTAAATATAAATATTTAGGTATATATTATAATTTATATTTTGTTTATTGATATTATAAATCCTTTTCTTAATAATAAAAAATGATTTCGATAAATGTAATATTTAGTTAGTTTTGATATATATAAATAGCAAAAATGATTTATAAATTAATAATGTATGTACCTATATGAATTTATATGTATGAATATATAAAACATACTATCGTGTAAAATACACCTGCAATAAAGAAATATAACAAGTTTAGTTTAAAGTTTGAATAAGCCAAAACCACCTATAAAAATTAAAAATATTTATGTTGAACATAATGATTTTTTTTATATATTATAGACATTTTTGTAATAATTTTAATATTTTTGAAAAAATAATTTGAACTTACAATTATAAGTAGTTGTATCAAAAATATAATTATGAAAATTAATTTACTAAACATTATTTATCACTATTTAAATCTTATTTGTGAAAACCTTAAAAATATGGCATTAGGGGTCATTTGGAGGGGTCTAATTATGGTAGTGGACAGTATTGGGGAAGAGGATGAGGATCAAAAATCTATATCGTTTGTACCTTGCAGTTTAATAAAATATGAAAATATGGAATTTTATTTCATGTACTAATACACTATAGAGTATACCTAATTTATAAGATCGATAAAAAAAGTGTTTTAATACTCTCAAAATAATGTATCTGTATTTATATTTAAATGCTTTTAAAAATTGGTAGGTATATCTGTATTTATTTAGTTCATTGAATATTTTTTAAAATTATTTTTCAACACTGACCATATATATATATATATATATATATATATATATTATATTAACAGAAAATATACCACAAAAATTTACTGGGATTTTATATAAAAGTGAAAAAAATGCTCTTAAAATTTAATAAACTTCTTAAAATACTTAAGAATATGCTAAAAACTAAAAATTTTAACATATATATATATATAAGTATAATAATATATTAGTTAAAATAAAATAAAATATACGAGTTGGCACTTTTTTATCGTACGATTTAATTATTTTCAGTATAATATTTTTTTATTCCGATTAGGTAGATATTAATGCTAATACTATCACCAATGTATTTTATTACTCTATCTGCTCTAGGTACCTATTATATATATATCTATTATTATAAAAGAAAAAAAATAATACGATTGATGTTGCAGGAGGGAATACGATAAGAGAATAAATATGATTCGTTAGGTAATAACCTATTTTATATTTTGTAAAACATTAATTCTCAAGACTTTTACCCATATCATTAAACTTTAATAGTTTGTGAAAGGTTATACGTTATAACTTTTAGTTATGTTCTGCAGTGGTTTTGTAGTAGTATAGGTACCTTTTCTGGATACCTATCAGAGAATCTAAGAAATGTAGATCGAGACACTTCCGAACAAATGATTAAAAAACACTGCATCAACTGCAATTGTGGAAGGGAAAACATCGTCATTGTTATTTTTTAATTACGATAACAGCATAATAATATTATATTCGTATAGTAAGATCGAAAACAATAACGTTTAATGTTTGAATAGTATAGGTAAGTAGGTAGGTATACGTATTTAAGCAAGTACTTCTTACCTTTTTTTTCGTATACCTATATACACGTAACATAATTGTAAATATATCTGTAAATATACAATATATATATAAATAATCTTAAAATATGTACCTATATCAACGCGATTGTAAATTATAATAAATGTTATTAAGACTATAATATCACATTATATGATGATGAAATGTGAGCCAATCGACTGTGTTTATTATTGTAACATTTGGAGGAATATAGATAGGTATATATATATAAAAAAAAAAGGTAGGTACACAAATAAAAAATACGATTTCATTAAAATTTCTCGTAAATATTGACAACTTTATTATGAAATACAATTTAATAACCACATACCAGCTATCGAACTACCTGTAATAGGTATATTATATACTATAATCATACTCGTATACCCATGGTCTGTACGCTTATTACGTTGGCGATATCTAATCTAACACAAATATTAGATTTGGACGTTTCATAAAACACCATTTGATCCGTGTTTAAGCTTCAACTATTGGAATTTATAGTTCTACAGTTTGAAGAAAAAAAAAAATAAAAAATCGGAATTGAAATAATAATTTAGATAGGTACCTACTAAAAAAGAAAAAAAAAATTGGAAGAATATTAATTATTTCCAAATTTTATATCGCGTTTGAATCGACCGACCGAAAACCGATGAATAAGAGAATTAACGTACGTAATTATATTTGTACATAGCGAATGATATTGTACATGATATGTATACCCATAAGTATATACACGTAATTTTTTTCATAAAACTCCAGTGTTTACCAATCTATTTTATGAAACTATAGTATACATTTTTTTTTAAAATAAAAACGCTTTTAGTGTTGACATTTGACTTAAACTGTTCCAATAATATAAAAAAAAAAAAAAACTTACAAAATATTATGTTGTAGGCGAGTTAAAAATAAATCGTCCCATATCGATTAATGGAATGATATTGAGATTATAAATATATAACATAATATGGAGAAAAGCCCTCGCTGTGCATATTCTGAAACATTACCATTGCCACTAATTATTATAACTATGTTATATAGTTTTGTACTTTGTATATTTGTCACTTAACGACAGGCGCGTTATCTTGTGTGTTTTTATCGGGTGTCCTTTATGAGATAACTAATGTCCTATTGACTTAATTCGAACACTCGTCGTTGAAACCTCAATAGGCACTTGCGACCTGCGATCTCCGTACGCCAATAAATACACGTATTCGATTCATTACGCATTATTAGGTACTGTTCACAACAATTATTATTAAAGAAATCGTTCCGAAATTTGTGATTTTTTTTCATTAAAATCACTACTATTTTTCGGTTTTCATTTTTGAAAAAAGTGTCCAATAAGAACACGTGATATGCTCTTCGACGAACCCAGACGCCAACATTTTACCAGTCACATAAAGGTAATTCTTTTGTTTACATGTAAAATAATTCTAAAACCTATATTTAAAGAAAATTTCGAAATATTTTTTGGTCACTTCATATTATTGTATAGGTACAATAAATCGTGATTTTTATTGTTCGTTTTAAACACGCGGATTATATTGTCTGTAGGATGTAGCCTTTAAATTTTAATTTTCATGAAAACGATAATTTTACATACCTACGCTATTGGGCACAGTATATATATATATATATATATACAGTATATTATATTCAGTTTTCTTTTTCAACGGAGCAAAACATAAAATTGTATACCTATATTGATTGTAATTGTTGTAAGATTTTCACGAATGCAGTATAAAATAAGAAATAAATATTTTTTATTATTTTGTACATTCAATTATCTGAATATCTACTGTAGTAACGTGTATATGGAATACCTACTCATATAGATAATTTCAAATAGGTAAATTTAATTTTAAAAATTCAACACAGCATATAATAAACAGTATACCTACCTGATAATTAATATACAATACTAGTCTTGATACACACAACACACTACCCTAAAACATTAAACAAAGAATAAAGTCTCAATAATAATAAGTATTGCGCGTTTCATATAAACGATCTATTTGCGTTTGCCAAATAATACAATTTTAACAATATCTATTATTATATTTATACGAGTTTGGTTAACATTAACAATAATAACATATTTTTAGAATTTATATGTATTCATTTACTCCTATAAATTGTAAATATTTTATCTAAACTAATACAGCCTGAAGGTACATGTACTTATATTTTTTTCCTTGAAAATGTACAAAAACCCTCATTTTCAATATTTTATCTACCTCTACTAAACGTTATTATATTAGCATTTCCAAAATATGCTTTTCAAAAATGAAATAAAATAAAATTGACTGACCATCATAATGAAATTCACATTATAATCATTGAAATTTGTCTAATGTCTACGTATGAAATTTTTTTATACTTGGTATTCATTTTTAATGGTTTACCATTTTGACTTTCAAAATCCTATGACTTACTTACTATTTAAAACTCGACAAATTAAAAAAAAAAAAACATGTGCATTTTAATATTTTTTCTGTTAGAAATAATTGTACACATTCAGTTACGATTATTGATTAGCATAAATAGTTATGATTTGTTGCTTTATATCTATCGAAAGATATTTTTATTGAATAAAAACTTAACCCTATTTCTAAAACTTTAGGATTTAGATAATATTATTTATCTGAGCACTATAAAATGTTTTTGTAATTAACTTTCACTAATAGGTAGATTAGTAGGTATTATAAGCGTAAGCTTGTAAATTGTAACATATTTTGAAATAAACAATATATAGGTACCTAGGTACTATAAGTAGGTATTTTATTTAAATACAAAAATAGTAATCATTTACGTATTATTCGAAATATTTTCATATATATTTCAAGTTTATGACTTATTTCAAGAGTTTTTGCAAAACATTTATTTAGGTTCAGTAGAGGTAGCTACTTGAGACTTGTTTAGAAAAGCAGCATGACTACTAAAAAAAGCTTTTTAGGATTAAAATACCATTTTTCTACACAAATTCTCAAGGTTGGGGGACTATCAAGGTTCGGTACATTTTGAACACAGTATTTATAACTTAGAATTATGTAATAATTAGGTATTATATTTTATATACTTACTATACCTTTGATTACGTCATGTATACTCTATGACCTATGTCTTGGAGTTAGGAGTGTACGGGTATTTGTTTTTAAAGTGAACTTTTTTAATAGATATTGAAAATTATTATAAAACGTTTTACGAATATACTTACAATGGCACAATACGGATATGAAATATCTACTCAATTATAATTGCCACTTCAAATAAATCGTAAAAATTTCCATAACATTAATTAATTAATTAATTAGATTAAATCGCCTATATGTACACAAAGATAACGTGTTTTAAACTCTACAATAACAATAACTCAATATAGTATGAAATATTTAAAAATATATTTATGCGAATTCTATTTTAAATAACTAATTAGTAATATGTGCTTAATGTTTATATTTTAAAAAAGTTAACATAATATATACATATCTGGTATATGGTTTATACCTGTATAGAGATATACCTACGTCGTACTTGAATGTTTAGCACCTACTACTAGTAGGCATACAAATACCTGTATAATATATTTACCAATATAGTATTTGTTCAAATGTATATGATGTTTACTTAAGATATTTTTGATTGTATACTTTCTGTCATTTAATTTTAAATTCAAAATAAAGTTTTAACATTTATTTTATAGTAGTTTATATTAATATTATTTATATCGATATCTACGCATGTATAGGTAGTTATTTTCAATTGACATAAGGATAATATACGTATTAAAATACAATCATTATATTATATATTGTATAATATTGTATATATTATATAATCATTATATATTGATATTATCAATATCGACTATAGGTAGTATGCAATTAAATTGAACGATATTATTAAGGATTGAATAAGTAAAATCTGGTATAAACAATAAACAAAATAAAATAAGTACCTACGTACCTATATAGGTATATAACACGATAAACATCTTGAAATTTTATATTTACCTATTATTGAAAAAAATTTTGAAATTAATTAGTACCTATTTACCCACTTGATTTAAATTCGGGTAAAAACTGTATAGTATAACGTTTAAGAGGGCGGACAATATTAACTATATACTATAATATAGTATATATATTTATATATAAATGAAAGTTGGGTAATTTTATTATTATATCATTATATGTCTTCAAATGAACTTATAAAATAAAATCATTATTCATTGATTAATTTACATATAATAGGTTACCTACTAAAATTATCGGTTATTTGTGGTTAACATAATAGCTTATTACCTACACATCAAAGGTATACATAGTTAGGTATATAGGCACTAATATATATTAGATATAAATAAAGGCCTCAAAAGTTAATGGTTAATTAGGTAAATATTTCATTTAAAATTCAATAATTTATTATTAAAAACTAAATATGTTTTTAGCGTTTCTAAAGTTATTCTTTCACAAAATTAGGTACCTACCCGTTTTTGATATACCTAGTAGGTATTCATTTATTTTATTCTGTACTTCATTAGGTACAGAATAAAATGCATGTAAAAATATTTAGAAAACTAGTAGATATTAATTAAATACGAAATGATTTATGTAGTTTATGCGTTTTCAGTATTTTACACTTCCTTGTTAGTTTATCTTATCGATTAAACGAAAATAATGAATATAATTAGATACTTACATTATATCTATAGGCATATTACGTGTATTTAATCAAAGTTTATTAAACCATTTAAATATTATTCATGAACTTTATCGATAATTTGAACAGTGTATAGATTACATACACATTTTTATCAAGTCGTTTTTTTTTCTATTTCACTCATTTATTAATGAAATACGATGACGCAGTGAAACAAAAATATTTACTGAATATAAATAAATACAAACAAATCTGTTGGTAGGTATACGCGATTACTGTAAAAAGATTTGATATACTTGTACACTGTACAGTATAAACTACCAAATTATTACTGTATTATAACACATTAAATATACTTAATAGGTATTAAAAAAAAAGTTCATGTCGATTTTTTTATGTTTTTCAATTTTTTCCAATTTTTTTTTTTTTTCTGGACGTAAAATAATAATATTGTTTTGTAATACATATAATAATTAATGGATTTGGAAAATCATTTTAATGTATATACGGGAGGGGAGATATAATAATTACAAAAGGTTAAAGGTGTTAGATTAATTTTTCTATTTCTGATTGATTTGACGGTAATCAGTTTTTCTTGTTTTTTTTTTTTATTATTATTCGAATAGAAGCATTCATTCAAAGAGTTTCATCTTTCAAATCTCCTTCAAGATTAAAAATAACTAATAAGACACACGTTTTGTTGTAGTTGAAATAGTAATTAAAAATTCATTTTTTAAATATATGATAATACATTTTAGAAGTAATATACTAATTGATAAAGTGATACTAGGTGGTGTGATAAAGTAGCCATCAAAAATGTTAATCGAAATAATAATGATCTATAGAAACTAAAATGCAGTATAAGTAGTTTTTAAATACTTTAGTTAGTGTTTTATAATAAAAGTTAGATTATTATTATAGTAAGCTAGTGTTGTATACTCTTACATATATAATATTAATGATAAAGCATATCTATATAGTTTGCTGCTTACACATGCTGTTTATATATTGTCTATATTTCTGTCATACCTATTTGAACATTAAGTGTTTACATAAATACAAAATTATGGTCGCGATTTTCGAGATATTTTATACCGACAATATTTTGACATCCGAAATAACCTTTAGTACCGAAAAATTATGGCCACGCCATCAATACCTACTTATATATTTTAATTCCTACATAATCGATTTTTCACAGTTCCATTTGGTTTTTTTTTTTAAAAATATGTGTGATAATATAATAAACTTTTTAAATACTTACTAAATTTTTGCAATCCTAGCATTCTATTCTAATACCTATACTATAATAATATAATAATACTTTGTTGTTATTAGGTATAACATTTAAATACAATATTGTTTATACAAAGTAAACACGAGAGCAAACCGAGAACACTAATTTTAAAGATAAAAATACAATCGAGGAAAAGAAAACGTTCATATTTTACAATCTTATGGAAAATTGTTATAAGGAAGTTAAAATGGGTTTTCGGTTTCTGAATTTTAAAATATTTAAGACATTTCCTCAGTATCGTGTTTAGGAATAGGAAAATAGTTTTGATTTTCCCGGTTTTCCAGTTAAGAACTGGGAAAAATCATGATTTTACTTTTATATATTAATGACTATTGAACTATTGACTACATGTTTAATTCCGAACAATAGCATATTCAACGAAAAAAATAGGTTATACGCCTCCCCATAGATCACATATAAATACATATTTTTTTAAGTCCATAAGTTTAAAAAAAATAAATCAAGTAGGTATATGTTTCTTCAAAATGGTCGTAAATATTTAGCGGTTCAATACTAGGAATTTTCAAATATTAAGATAATCAACTTTATAATAATATTAAAATATAAATATATGTATATTTTTATATTCGATACATGTAAATAGTATCATAGCAATGGTGGGAAAGTTCTACTCATCTAGGGCCCTACACATGTGATCTGTATTTATTTATACTTAAATGTCTGTCAATAATTGGCAATATATGATTATTGTATTATATTATATACCTACTCATATTTACTAGTTTTAATAATCTGATAATCCCTTCGTGTCAATTGCCTGACTATACCACAAATCCTGAACTAAATAAATACAATTTCAGAAATAATTTAAAGAAGAAAATTATTTATTAGATAGGTCAACTGTTTAAAATTTAAATTGGTAAATAAGAATGGACAAGTAATATTATTAACTAAACACATTCATTTTTAGAAATATATATACACAATTTAAATTTTCTTTGAAGTACTTGCCTATATATAATTGTAGTATATATCTACTATTTACTATACTCTTACAAAAATAAATATTCAGGTTTCACTGCTTTTTATCTTTACGAATTTTTTATTCTAATTTATTTAGCAATCTATACCTACTCTTATCATAATATGTTGACGTAAATATATTTTTCTGAAAGTTTTAATTTAGGTTAAAATATAAAAACTACCTATAAAGTCAATATAGCTACCGAATTTTAAACTATCTGATAGTTTATTGTTTATAAACATTTAAGTTTTTATTCAAGGTGTGGGGAGGAAAAAAGTTTCCTATATACTAGACATACTAAACTATTACTTCGACTATTATACTAGTAGATCATAATAGCCAGTAAGTAGGTTTTTTATCCTTTCATAAATTTAAACGATAATAAATAGAACAAAGGATTTGGATTTTACAATTATTTTGTTTTTTTTCCAAACATCAAAATTTTAAAATCAATTTGTTTATATATGTATGTACCTATGTATATTTATGTATATATGTATGTATGTATGTATGTATGCACGTAAATATTGTATGGGTATTGGCTCATTTTGCCTATTTGTTGTTTTTAAAGTGAATTTATCGATTTTTGGAAAAATTTACACGAATGACCACCTTTTTGTTTTGCTTATTCGAAAATCGTTTGATCTTATTGGTCTATGATGGGCTGTAGTTCTAACATTTTCTCCGCGAGTCAAAAATCCTAGTTCTGCCTCTGTACGTTTATCAACTAGGTATTCACTATAAAAGTTATTTCTGTAATTGGGTGATTGCAGAAAATTATAAATGGAGAGGAAACCAATTTGTTTATGATAATTGCATCCAAATGTATAGTTTATGAGCTTTCAGTAATAAAATTACCAAATATTTGGTATGTTGAAAACTGTATAGTGCATCTATATTATATCTCAAAATTCTCGTAAAACAATTATTTTGCGCTTTAATGTCTAGAATACTTCGATAATAAATCGATCTTTGATCAGAACCATTTTAATAATCATTTTCATAATAATAACTTAACTTCTAAAATACCCGATGAGTCATCTCTCACCTACAGTCGGAACGGCTGAGCTGTGCTCACAGCCGTAATTTAACTTTCTAATTTTTTTTTTTTCTTACAATCTTAACAAACTATATCAATTAATATTTAAATACATATCTATACCGGACAGTTAGATTTTGTAAGCTTTAAAAGCTTTTAAATATTTTTCATATAAATAATGAAGTATATTTCTGAATATCATGAAAGTTTGTTGGCCAGTGCATATACAATCATAATTATACAACGGTACTTAAGGGTAACCAGAGTGTACAAACTATATCGTACCGACCTATCTTAATATTATTTAGGTGATACTTATGAGTACCAATTATTAGTGGGGGGGGGGGGAGGGAATATTCGCCACTAGTCAGTGCGGTAAAAATGTTCATCCCTTCCAAGATATATTTCCAATATATTATTACGCAACTGGATACGATTGTAATGGTTTTTTTTTTTTTGCACCGAATATGTACAAATGCGAATAGGTACGTACAATGGAATTTATACGGAAAGCGTTAAATCGATTTATCTCGCGTATGCCATCATAAACCCGTTTGTGTGATATAACAATATGTATATATTTGTAAAAGTTTTCGATTTACATGTAGAGATATATAATAATATAATATGTACGAAGAAATACGCGGTCCCGCGGAAGCCGTAAGACTTCTGTACGGAAATTTAATATAGCTCATAATTGAGAAGTTCTCTCGTGTACATCTATATATTCGTTTGCTTTTTACCATATATATATATATATATATATATCATTATATAACATCAAGCCACGAGCAAAAGTATTTTATTTTTTATTTTATTTTATTAGTCTATTTTGTTCCACTGTGTTTATTTACGATCTGTGTACTCGTAGTGCGGGGTTTTTTTTTTTTTTTTTTTTTTGTAATCGGTTTAATTCGCGCTGTAAAACTATCGGAAACCGATAGGTATGTTCATGTACGTGTACTCGACGACGACTTGAGCCCGATGTAATTTACAATTTAAATATTTCGCCACGCACACAACGGCTTTATGTACGAATTAGTGTTGGCGTTGTACAATTTCATCGAACGTTATCTTCATAAAGTACGTATAATATACACAACGCCATAATAATAATAATAATAATAATAGCAATAATATATATATATACGTCCTAAATCACTTCATCGTTGATTGGATTGTACCTTATACGGTTATACCTTAACAAATGTTTACAAACGGCATTCACCGACGTTTAAAATGAAATGTGTATAGTTGCAAATTAATTACCTATAATAAATTCGTTTGCACGACGAATGCATCTTCGCAAGAAGCCATTTTTCGCACTATCACTTATCATAATATAATGTATAATAATATCTTAAATCCGCCATTATCAAGAACAGGTTATAGACGACAGCGTTGTTCGGAGTTACGTGTCGAGTTATGTTCGTACTTCAGTACGTATACTTATAGATACAGAACACGAAACTTTGGAGGAAAAAATTCTCAAACAATGGGCACCTAAGTAATTTAACGTGTATTCAGACATGAATTGCTAAATATTATAAGTTTACATATACTAAAGCCAATTGAATTGCAAACTGTCTTAATATTTTCCTGATATCTAATAGTTACCGATGTTCAATAATTGTTGTAACAAAATATATGATATAAAATTAATAAAATATAAATAAATAGGTAATATAATGTGTGCCTATGTGAAAACAGAACCGCGATAATATTATTATGTCTTATGGTAATATTATATATACGTACTTGATTAAAAATTTGTACAAATTGTAATAATAATATATAAGTATACATAAATATACTATGTTAAAATGATTGTTTTTGGATTTATAGTTTTTTGTTTAAAATACGTTTAGAAACCGGAAATTTACCATGCTCAAACAGTGGGCTTTCCGGGCTTATTTTTATGCATGTATAGAGGTATAATTTTGGATAAAAGAAGTTGAGTAGGATTTTTCGTGTAATAATCTTTCTGGTGTTGTAGTCGGTATTTAAAAAAGTTCAATTTTCGATTTTCTTAGAAGTTTTCTAAAGCGTAAAGGAAAACTACGGAAATATATTATAAATGAAGGTGAAATAATAAAATAATAAATAAAGTTGTCATGGTTATACTTATTTTTATTAAATAATATTGTACCAAACTTCGCTCAGAATCGATTTTTGAATGCAATGATTTATCTTTGCTTTCAAATTTAAATCAATAGTAATATCTATAGGCACATTGTCCTGTCCGATGACAAAAGGGATGATGGATCAAATTCCATAATCTGTATCTGGTCGACTTTTATTTTTATAAATATTTTTTACTTTTAGATAATATATCAACCCCTCTCCCCCTGGATTCGTCCCAGTATATGGATAAGTAGGTACTGGGAAATTTTGAAATGTATATTTGATCGTTATTTTGAAACAATTATATAATTTCTATATTTTGAGTTTATTTATTTTGAAATAATTAAACACAAATATGATAATCGTTTAATTATTTTCATAAAAATAAGGCGCTATAAACTCTTAAAACGTTTAAATATAAGTACCTTTTTGTGTCAAATGTAACAACTAACAACATTCATAACAAAAAATTGCATAATATGAATAATCTTAATGTAATTAAATGGATTTATGTGCAACGTTAGCAGGATTGAAATACAAATTCATAAAACTTATGAGTCTTGGTAGATAATAATTATTTTGCAATCTATCGTTTTGAAGTTTCCGATGTTAATAGTTATAATTAACAAAACAAATATTAAGTATACAATTTATCATATTATCATTAACAAACAAATAACAATATTATATAAATTGTAACTCTTAAAAACAATAATTATCATAGAATTAAGTCAATATATAGATAGGTAAATAATAATCAATATTATATATATATATATAAATAGGTATATCAATATAATAAAATGTTTTTAAAAGTTCAATATAAAAGTTATTTATTATATTAGTTTTGTTCATAGATTACCCACAATAAAACTTGACAGATTGAATAACTTGTATTTTTAATAATTAATTTGTTTAATAAAATGAAAATATTCGATTCCACAAAAATATGTACTTTTATTTTGTACATACGTATTTCGATAACGATATGTTATCATCTTCAGTACACAATAACGACTTTGCATTGTTTTTTTTGTTAATAATAATAATTATAACTACAATTTTGATCCAAAAGTTTTATCTATACTTACTTACTAAATACTACTTAATAAATTTGATTCTACATAATTGAAATTTCTAGATTTTTTAACTAAGTATTTTTAACAATTATCTATTAAACATTCGAATTTTATTAATTTAAAAAAAAAAAATGGGTTTTAGACATCAAATTCTCTATGATTGTAATATATAAAAATAATAATTATAAACAATTATAAAGTATTTAGTTTCACTATAAAGATAAATTAATTACTACATCTTATTAGATATGCGTATTTTAATATAAATTATCACGTCAAAAGTATAAAATAAATTATGTATGATAGGTACCTACTTATAACAATATATGTACATATAAAAAAATCTTATCATATCTTTTAGAATAATATATATATATATATTTTTTATAAAAATAATTTATTAATATAAATATTAATAGTTGTTAAATAATACAGACATTTATAAATTAGTGTATCAATCAAAATGTCAAAATTAAATAAAGATTAAGATTAAAAAATATTAAATTAGGTACCTACCTATAAATTATGGTTCAAAAATAAAATAAAATGCGATAAAAATAATCCATGTATTTGAAAAATATATTAATGTACAAATAATACTTTTAACTTTTACGCTTATAACTTTTTCAGTCAGTTTCGAAAAATTTTGAATTTTCAAAAGTTAACTGGAGATTTATCTTGCAGTGACCTGATCAGGAAATTCTGCATAGCCTTTAATTTGTAACTATTTTTGTAACTGGGATCTCATTAATTAAACTATATTCATATCTTATAGATTTGACATCTAAATATTAAAATACCTGCATATTTTGTTGTTATAGGTAATTGCTTCTTTATTGTGTAAAATTGCAAAAATGTTTTCTTTTTTGTTATTTTGGAAATAACATTAAGTAGGTATTCGAATTAAATTTAATCCGTGTTACTATAATAACTATCTATCATTTAGTATTGAAAACCATTATAACGACAACATTTAACACAAAGCTCTTCATTATCAATAATTTAGACATTATGATGAGTGATTATTATTATACTATCAGTGGTCATAATGGTCTCTTACCATTAATATTTATTATTTAGTTAGGTCTTTAACTTAACATTTTTTTCAAAAATTGGTATCATATTTTGCAAAATTGCATAAGTACCTACATAAATAAATAATATTTTTTCAATATATGTACTTCATTATAGTATTAAAGTAGCAGAGACTTTACTTTAATTTGGTAATGTATTCTTATTTTCATTATAAAATTTCTAATAATAATTAAAGAAAAAAAGGGATTCTTAAAAAATTCCTATCGTGTACTTTTACATATCAGGTCAACGCTGATTTTAATTCTTCTCTCTAGAATATAATATCTATACCTATATATATTATATATATACACACAGGATAAGTAACTGTAGATAGGCACGTATTGGATTTTTCATTCTTTTTTGCCTGTAAAATCTATCCAAAAAATAATATTAACTTTTTGTTTAAGGAGTCAAAGATTATACCTTCAAAGTGAATTCCTTTGAAATAATAATTTTAAATAAATTCATAAAATAATGTTGTATAAAAATCAGAATTTGTATTCTTCGTGAACTCCATAAATATTATATTGTTATTTCACATATTATACCTACTAAATGTCATTACACTTTTTTTTTATAATTATAGTGTCCACAATGCAAATAACGTAGAAATATCTGTATAATATTATGTACGTACTTATAGTTTAAATTGTACGTAACAATTTATTTATTTTACTCGTATGTATAATTATTGTGGTACAATGTATAATTCATTAATAATTGTAAATAATTTATTTTGAACATTCTACCGCAATAAACGACAACAAATATTTTATTTGTTTATTACTTATTTTATTTGTATAGTTTTAGTACAGGTACTTATAGTATTATATTTTTAAATATGCATGTTTTTCAATGCATTATGTAACTAAAAAAAGTAAAACCGTTAATATAAATTGGGCATTTAATTTGTTGTTACATAATGTCATAATATCTATATATTTATAAAATTTCGATTTACTTTTGCGATTGTTAGTATGTACCTATAAAATATTGGTATAATAAATGATAGTATCTTGCGAAAAACTCAAGTACGCATTATACAATATATGCATAATACCTACCTATTAGGTATATGAATTTTCGTTTTAACAAATCTATTTATCGCATATATTAAATCTTATGACAATATAATTAAAGACACATACATACATATATTAATAATCCATAATAATTGTTATCAGTGGGACACATTCAAAATTGAAGAGGGGTAGCAAGGTATAATATTTACTTACCACTCACCGCCTTCAAACAAGTGAGAAGGGGTGCCCCTATACAGTAGCAAATCTAACGGTTGTTTAGTTGGCAAATGCCGACAGGGACACCCCAGGCTAATTTTTGTTCTTAAGCTTAGTATAGTGAAAGACCATTTTTTTTTTTAATTGTTTTTGATTATTTCATTTTTTCAAAATTATTCCTCAATGGGGGGACTTTTATATGAATGACCCTTTGTTTTTGCTTATTACAATCACGAGTGAAGCGATCGATTTTTTACAGAATAACTCATAGTATACTGAACCAAATTAAATCTATGTGTTGGAGTCCCCCAGGGATTCTCCGACCACCTTTTAACTTTTATATACCTACTCATAAATATACCTAATATATTCTAATAAGTTACACCAGAATATATAAATTACAATTCATAAAGTTATACAAACTTTATGAAAAATCACCATAATTATTTATATATATTTTCACCTACAATCTTAAATTTGAATCATTTGATCACTCACACGGTGCATATACTAGATGAGTTAAAAGTTCCATTTACCTACTCCACATGTGTTAATATTAAATTACATATAAAAAAAAAAACAAGACTGTAATAAATACCGCGGGATAGCTCGCTTAAATGCGGCTTAAAAAATTTTTCCAACTGCATATTAGCAAGAGTAAAAGAAAAATCGGAATAAGTTATTAGTCATTAGTCATTGTATTACATTACCAATGTGGTTTCAGGCCAGGAAAGTCGACCATGGACCAGATATTCATTCTAAGACAAATATATTAAAAAAATTGAAATTTCAATAAAGATCTATTCATAGATTTCAAGAAGGTATATGATAGCATCCAGCTAAAGGAAAAGCTGACCAATATCATGAGGGAGTTCCATTTTCAGGACAAGATAATAAAACTGGTTGAGATGAGCATTTTAGAAAAATTTGTCAAAGTTAAAGTAAAATAACACAACTATAGACCCAATTTTGGTTCAGTCAGGCTTAAGATAGGGGGGCGCTATGTCACCAATCTTATTCAATATAGAAAAAGTAGTAAGAGAAATGAATAATGTACCGCATGGAGGAGTTAAATTTAAGGGATCGTCCACAGGATTGCTGACTCATACAGAAGATTTGGTGCTCATGGAAGTATCACAAGATGGATTAAAATCTTCATTGTCGACTGGAAAAAGTAGCACAGAAAATTACACTGTAAGACTATATATGGACATATAAATGAGGATTTAAACGGAATATATGATCGTAAAAAGACGAGATACTATGAGATTATATCCAACTCTAAATATCAACAACCAAAATTTCGAAGGACGAAATAATTTAAATACAGTCAGAGAGATATGAAATGAAAAAATATAATGAAAAAAAATGTTGAATTAAAAACACTCTTGCAAAAACCGAGTAGGTACCTATACTGGAAACGATAAGGAAACAAACATTATGGGCATGTGTGGCGTAGTCAAAATCCACTCATGGGCGTACCTAATAATTAATAAATAAATATCTAAAAAAATCGCTGGAAAGACCACGTTTAAGATGGGAAGACGAAGTAAGGAAAGATATGGAAGTATTAGGAGGAGGCTTAGACTGGAAGATATAGGTATCGGATAGAGAAAACTGGAGGCAAAGTTGTATGACGGGATGGTCCTAGTGTCTGATTTACCTAAGAAAAATAAGATAAATACTTATTATAAAACAGTATAATCGCAAATGTGATATTTTTATAAAACTAGTGATAATCAAATATAAAACTTTAAAAAGTAGATAATTAATTAAGTGTAAGTTTTCCAATTTCTAAACAGCCTTTCTATAATTTTTTAATAAATAGTATATGATAAATGATATTATTGTAATTTTGTATAATATACCTAATTTACTAAAACATTGAGTATTACATTAAAATGTGTTTAAATTTAGATATGAACTGTTGAATCTTGCATAAAACAAAAATATAATTATTATAGGTACATTGCATCATGTGATAAACTTAGAAAAATGTGCTATAGACCTCATACGTTTGTAGTGGTTTTTGACTTTCACCTTTTATTTGTTATCTAATACAGGTTATCTATGGTGTAAATAAATGATACTTACACCACACTGTCAAGTATATTTACCAGACAGTGTGTTATCACAAATTATATATTTATAGTTTCAACTTTAATACCAACCCCATAATACCACTGATTGTTATGGTGTAAAACAAAATTCGAGATAATTATTTGGCTTAATAATCCCGATGACAATTATATAGTGGTCGTCATGTGTGTTAGAATTATAACTTCTTAGCACGGCCATATGACTTAGGATATATGATCAATGAAATAGTAACGTAAAAATTATATACAGTGGTAAATTTCTTTATTATATCAGGGACGTGGAGAGAAAATCCGGGCCCGGGGTTGTACTTACGCACTAAATTTTTGGGGAACGAATGACCTTTTTTGCTTATTTGTTGCCGTTTTCAAAGCGCTAATCGCGATATTATATTATATTAGTTACGTGAAATATTTATAAAAAAAAAAAGAAAGGTCATTTATATAAATTTCATCTATGGTAATACTGTGTCCTTGAAATTTTGGCCATCCCACATAAGTGAATCATGAGTGTAATCTCAGTGAACAGTGAACAATTTTCATAATTAAAAAAAAACATTTTCTCATCTAGGCGTTTAAACCTAAGCTCAGTAGGTACTTATTGACATATGTCGTCGATCGTTACTTATCGATGATTTAATTATATTCAAATTTTTGATTTGGACAGATCAATAAAATCAAGCCAAACCGGTAATTTATACAACATTATATAGGTAAAACAATATTTTTCCATCCAATCCTTTAAATAATATTATATTTTAAGAAAGTAATCGTTTTTAAGAATATTAAAGGCACACATAATGTAGAATTTATGACTTGAATTTTGAATGGTCTAATTTTAGTATTTTAGTTTAAAAATGCTTAGAACCTCCAAACTTTTTTTCAATTGACGTCCATATTTATCTGTACCTTCATTGTATTAAGATTATCTGTCACTGGAAATTGATTAGCCATTACTAGTTTTAATAGTTATATATTTTGCGTCTACTATTAATATCTTGTGATATGACTCCTATACATGTTCTTTTAGGTACAAGATTTTAGTCTGATTATTAAAATTGACAATAAAGTGTAATTATTGAAAACCAAAAATTATAATAACTGCACTTTACAACTGTTTAGGTTGGCTGGGGGGGGGGGGTAGATCGATTAAAAATCACTGTTATATAAATAATATAGTGATCCTACCTAATAAAATGATTTTTTGCACATTCACTGGCTTATAATGGAAAGGGTTTTATCTTATAAAATAATATTGTTAATTATTAATATTATAAAATGGATTTTGAGAGAAAAAAAAAAGGAACATATACCTCTTTAATTTTTAAACTAGCCACTAATCATCATTCATTATTTTTTTGTGTTCAACCATTTGTTTGGTTACAGTATTCAGACTTCATTCTCCATTGATTGAAATATTTTGCTATCGTTTGCCGAATTCGCATATTCAGTCATGCGTACTTTTTAAATTGTGAAATATATTAATTAATTGGTTCTCCTGCTGAGTTGTGTCCCTAGATTAAATATTCAATTGTGGAGTGATGTAGTTCTCCCTCCAAGCACGTATTCAAAAAAAATCTCTGAATGGGCCAAGTCATTAATTTAAAGAATATTATTATTATTTATTTATTACCAGTGACGGCTGGTGGCTGTTGTGTGTGGTGAGGCAAACAATTTGGGAATGTTAAGTAAATGTAGATATAATACCATATTAGATAATAAAATATTTTTAAGATGAATCTATACAATAAATGCAATATATACAGTATAAATTGGAATGAAATAAAATTTTTCTTTTTAACTAGGTATATAGTATGTATGAAAAAACAAAAATCATATTAAAATAAACTGGGATTCGAACTTAGAACATCGCTCATCGTAAACGTCGCATTACCTCCATATAGATTACTGGAAACATTGATTTGAACGCCATATAATTATGTATCGTTTAAATCGATACTGCAAAAATCGGTTAAGCTATAATTATGTTCGAAATTAATTTATTAAAAATAATACCTATATCAAATAGTAATATTTTCATTATTTGAATGCCTTCGTGATACTAGAACACAATGGGGAACAATTAAACCAACTTAAAATGTGGTATTTAGTCGTTTAGTATTAGAAATTACACGGAATAAAGTGTATGTGTACCTATGAAGAACATTTTTTCGGTGTACCGAATACTTGCAGCTCACCACCACCACTTGACATTAATTTTTTTATTGAGCAACTGAAATTTTAAAATACTCGCTTCACTGTCGCCACGGTATATACTGTACTATACTCGCTATAGTCATTATACTGCGAGTCACAGCTGAATATTTTTGACCCGTGCCAGGTGCTCGCCACGGTCATCATTTAATATTCGATATCAATAATTAATAAAAAAAAAATCTTGGCCATATTTTTTTAGAAATTTCGAAAGACGATTGAAAATAATGTAATATCTTCTTCTCCTTCGCCTTCTCTCCCAACTATTTGGGGTCGGCCACGAAAATAATGTAATATTACCCTGTAATAAAACAATTTAATATTATATTATCGATTAAAATGGGTTCTGTTTATCGCAATATTGCGAACATTTACTAGGTGAGGCTGAGGCTCGCTTGCTTCATCCGGCGAGCCGGATTACATTCAACAATAATATCAAATTTGAAAAAATATCGGATAGTATTGGAGTCAATATCAGATTTTCATACTATCAATTGACCAGTTGACGGAAAACTACCCTAATCCCATATAACGCTTATGGATGCTTTTCATTTATAATTGTGTAAATAGTGAATAATTATATTAATATTTTTAGCCTCTTGTTTACGTATTGTCTTGAAATTTTGGTGGAGCTCCTATCTACACCTTCTATACCATAAATACGTACATACCTATTCGTATTGTAATACTATGAAAAACGTTGGAAAAATTACTTAATTAAAGTGTTATAAGAGCTAAGAATGGTATTTTTGTAATAATTTTGATATCTATTATTTTATTAAATATTATTATTTATTACATCGAATAATTGCTAAGACTTAGTTGAAAACACTAAAAGGAAAAAACCTACAAACAATAAAATAAAATAATACATGACTAACTATTTAAAAAATATATTTATAGCCGTTCAATTAAGTGTTTATATTTGTATTTAAATACATATCAAGTAACTATATTTATTCTTGATTACTTTTTTAAATTATTATTTTAAATACGTTTTAAATATACTTTTTATTAATGTATCTCTGATTAAAAGACAATATTAAAAGTATTTTTTACAAGACGGATTTACACCCATATGGGCTTCAATCTTACACTCCATTTTTAATATATCCACGAAGTTTCTAAAATAAATACACTGAAGTACATAAACGACAGTTTAATCGAGGGACCGATGAAGTATAAAAGTATATTAGGTATATTATACAAGTGGTACACAAACTTTTTTGGTTCATGCATCTTTATAAATATAAGCATTTTCCCACGATTCTCCTATAAGTATCCACTGTATACATTATACAAATATCATTATGGCGTATATACGTACTTACGAATATAAGTACAACGTGGAAATTACGAAAACGAGAGAAATATTATTTCTCTCATTTTACTTATTCCTTACCTTCGGCTCCCGTCCCAACTATTTGGGGTCGGCCACCCTAGTCCCGCACTCACACATAACTCGATCTCCAGCATAATCTTCACTTGTACCCATCCGTACAATAATAATAAGAGAAATGTTACTTGAAAAAACAAACAATAATTTAATTGCCACTCGTTTTCTCGTGTTTATTTGCCTTTTATATATATATATATATATATATGATAAATCGTATATTTCTGTTTGTTCTATAACAATATATTATGTACACCTGAACCGTGTATTATCAATGTTGTTTTTATGGCTGTATAGCAATCAGCATTACACTAGTTATATATATTATAATATAATAGAAATATTGACAAAATGACAATGCCATAAAAACGCATCGATAGGCTTTCGTGTGTGTCGGTGGTATACCCGACACCGAATACTCCAATATCAATGTTTGAAAGTGTTACCTAATGTGTTTATCTAAAACATACGGTTAAAATATGTAATAAACATAACTGTACGCGGTAAAGTCAGATGTCCCCGTGTGTCACAATAACAACACGAGAATTATTTCGTAATTTATTGTATTCGAATATATATTATTATTAAAACGACACAAACAAAACACTCGTCTCGACTCCGTGGTAAAAAAAAAAAAGCATAGATCCATACGAGATAATATTTTAGATATTATTATTTTATTAATATAACAGGCACCTATGTGTAACGTGTGTACGTAATTTATACATGACGACTGATTATATGTCTCAACTGGAGTGTATGAAATAGGTAATATTGTTATATATTATGCGTCTACGGGATCTATAGCATAACAGTAGTATGCACCTTTAGGTGATATACGTATCAAAATATATGCGATTAAACCGAAAACAGATTCTAGTCAGGAAATCGAATAGTACGTTCAGTAATATTATAGTTATATATATAATATATACTCGTATTACGAATCTTATTTTCGCGAACAACTTATCATTATTTAAGAGATTTGTCGCCGAATATATAAATTTTGAATTTTAACCGAGTCGCATATTAAATTCAAAATTTGAATGTATCTTAAAGCTTGTAGTTAGCTGTAAGTACCTATATAGATAGTATTGGAGAAAATACTTTGAAATTTAAATACCCCGTGAACGTATCCGGGAACAGTATTTTAAGATGTACCTATTTGAGTGTTTTAGAACACGACGTACTCGACTTTTAGAGGATTACGAATAGGAAATTCTTTAAGGAAAATTCAAATCTAACAATTGATATGCGTTTAAATACAACAAAACCAAACGGCAATATGATTTAAATGATGTAAATTCTTAAAATCTTAACTAATATATTTTTGTGCGAATTTACACGTTTTGATTTTTTAAATCCTGTGAATATTTCCCGAGTAATTAGCATTGAAATTCAAGACACAACTTTAAATTTGTAGAATAAATTCGTTTCTAAAGTAGATAATTATTATTAATGTTTCGGTAAATATACGAACAATTTATATAAATTATCCACGAGTACCGATTCAATTCATAAATGTACCTATATTTTGTTAATGATTATTTAATTCATTGAAATGAACGACCAGATGAACACACGTTAATTTTTTTTAAAAAACAACAACTCGTTAATTTTAAATATAAAAAAAAAAAAAAAAAAAAAATACATGAACGAGAACGAATTCGTTGAATTAAACGTGCGAACGTGAACGAATATAATTTTCAAGTGATCGTTCTGAACGTTTACAAAAATTATACGTACGTACCTACCTATAGTTTGTGCAGTTCTAAACTACTGTCCTTTGTACACTACATTAATATCATAGTCTATAGAACTATTTGATAACTCTTTAGTTTACTTTAATTAACTGTTATTTTATTAATGTATATAATTACGTTTTCGATTAATCGATAATAACTACTATAATAATAATATCAGGAAAAATTTCATTTTATTATAAACATTATAATGTTTATTATAACAATATAAAAGAAATAATAAACAGTATTAGGTGATTTAGAATTAGGGTAGAGATATGATGTAGTTTGAGAAATTTTTCGACATCCGAACAAATTAATATAGGTAGGTGTTTGGAATTCTAAAAACACTCCAGATCTATAAGTAAAACTATAGTAGGTATAACTACTTACATTTTGACGTGTACCTAAACATGACACACGCATACCTACCTATTTTTTCTGTTAAAGATATGGTAATATAATATTATGATCGCTAAATACACTATATTTGTGGTTTTTTTTTTTTTTTTGGAGCACATTTGTGGTCTTATAATAATTAATCAATTATAAACACAATAATATTTTCCAATCAATATTTAGTACTATATTTATTTACCTTTTTTCACTTTATAAAATGTATATTATTTATTAACCCTAACCAGTGTTTGACTATAATATAATATGTCTTGATAGTGAAAAACTATTCACGAGGAACATTTTTAATCAAAAAAATTACCTACCCAACCCAAACTGTAATTTTACTTTGATAACTTTATACGAAAGCGTTAAAATAACTTGCAACATCACATATAAAACGTACCTATAGGTAGGTACCTACACAGAATATTAATTTCTAAAATAGAGAAGTTTGTAGATAATTCGTTATATTGTTCAGAGAATTGTACGTGAAGGAAAAGTAGTTTATAAATGACAAACTATTACAGAAATTTAATATCATAATAGCATTATAACGTCATTATTCACGTTAACCGATTTTTGTAACACTTTTGGTAAATTGAAAATATAGTCGCTATTGTAAAAACTTTTAGTTCACAGTTTGAATTATGAAATTTGTCAATTCATTATACATTCATAACTCAATATATTAGCATATTATTATTTTAATTCCTACGCCATAACTATACTTAATCAAGCACTATTTTTCATTATTCAAACTCTTTTTTTCTGTGAGAATTTGGTGACTTATGTTGTAAAATACAAGTAAAAAATGCTTATTTTAATTTCAGATTCTGACCGAATTAGTGCAAAATCAATAAAGAAATTTCTGAAAGTAAATTTCATCTATTTGGTATTTTGTAGAGGTAATATTTTGAACTGTTGTTTGTTTAATTAAATTTGAAAAACTTTCAAAAACTATAGTAGGTATATTATAGTTATTTATTTACTTCTTTTTAAGCTTGAAAGTTTCAAGTTTTCTCACGATATTTATTATTTAATGATAAATTGATCAAATAAATTTTGACAATTTCATTGCAGTAATTCAGAAAATAATAACAGGTAGCAGAAGTTATTTAGATTTACAATTAATTTGATTTTTTTTTTACAATAAATCTGTAACATTACTTAAATCTGCAAGACAATGTATTGTATGTAAAAGACAAGAGTTATTAATCATATTGAACCAAACTCCTCGAATTCTCTTAAGGGATCTTGGTGATGATGTGTACTTTGGTGTGCACTAAAGTTTATAATACATGATTTCATATTAACAGAACTCCTACGTATACCGAGTAGGTACCTAAATAACTCTTTTAGCTTTATAATATATTGTTAACAGTAATATTTTTTAGAAAACTGTAATTGTATAAATATTAAATACTGAATATTATTGGACTAGCATATTATTATTTATTAACATTTAAAGTTCAGATAACGGGAGTAGGTGATTTTGGAAACTATGTGTAATGGGTATATGCCAGTAATAAATTCAAAAATATAAGTTTTTAGTTTGTAACACAATATAATTAGTTTAACTAAATTAACGAAAGTATGAACTACCTGTATACCACCCTTTGACCTCTTTAACATAAAGTAGCTACTTTGGAGAAACTATAGGTAGGTATTATAATTAATATTCATATAAAATATTATATTAATCACTTCGAATTCGTGTTCTGTTTTAATTAAAAACAGTCACACTTTGAAATTAGAGTATGTAACCAGATTTTTATTGAAGTAAAGTACCATATATCGAATTTATAGAGACATGTAAAGCGTTGTTTAGTTTAAAATAAACCAGATTAATTGACAGAATATAAAGTCGTAAAGGATTTACCTTCCTACCATGATGGATATCTCACATTTATGCACAATCGTTAAATTATTATATTAAATTCAACAACATTAATATGGGCTAAACCGTTAAAATGTAATTGCATACTTATATATTTTATGTAAGTTAACTGCGATGTAACACTTTTAAAACAATCCGTAATGATAATATTAATTTCCTTAATTATTCATCTTAGATTGCATCAATGATATAATCACTACCTAATGCTATAATAAAATATTAATAGAATATCATTTCGTGATTTTAGTGCGATTGTTACTAATAAATTTTGTTATCGTTGATTATTAATTTCAAATTTAATGTATTAAATACAAAATAATTGATAACAACTCTATCACATAATCTGACCAGTGGCGCACTGAGGTTTTTCAAGATCACACGCAGCTAATTATATTTATACTCACCCACCTACTTTTACTAAAGCAATGCATATTTTTTTTTATAAAATCATTCTGCTTTTTTGTTATTCTAGTAATGATAGTTTTATAGGGGGAGAGGGTCCATGAAATCAAAAGTTTATGTGTGTAAAGTTAGTTTCTGATCCAAACGTAATTTTTTGTAACCTCATTTTTTAAATTTGTAACTATTTGTAACCTCATCGTTTCAAACTTGAAACAAATTTATCTATGAGGGAGGAGGCAATTTGGTATCTTCTCATATTATCCACGTTGTTTCAAACAATTTGTATTATATTTCTATTGATTTGTAACTATTTATAACCAAATTTTTATAATTTGTAATCTCATAATACATTTTGTATTAAATTATATCCCGAAACCTACTCAAAAGAACTCGAAAATTAATTTATTTCAAATAATGAGGTTACGATAAATTTGAAAGTGTTTGCGTTTGTTCAAGAGGTGTTAAATCTGCACACTTTTGAAAGTTCAAGTTGAATTTTTATATTTTATTTTAAAAATGTGGTAAAATAAATAAATAAACAGGATTAAAAATAAATAACTATAAGAAATATATCTGATTGAATATAATATAATAGGTATAAGTAGTTAAATATGGGTTTGAATGAAATGTAAATGAAAATTAAATTACATACCTATTATTTAGTTTAATAGTATCTGTTTTCGGTTCCAATTATTATGACGTAGTTGCCATCCATTTCTTTCTTATCTATGCAATCATATTAATATCCATAATATAAAAATGATCAAACTGTGACTTATACCATACTATAAATTAGATTCCTTAAAAAATGTAGTAAACCTAGAAACCACCCTAGCCTCTTTGAGAGCACATGCAGTTGCATTACTTGGTAACCATGTAATGTGGGCACTACTGAAACCGACTATTGAATTAAATAAGTTATAAAGGCATTTACGATGCCATCAAAATTCGGAGATGTTTATAGACGGAACAATTACCTGCACTCATTGATTCCGTCACTAGATATCATATACCTACCTAGAAAATATTATAGAATTTTTACTTTTGTCTATTACTTTTTACTTACTAAAGGTAAAAAAAATGTTGAAAAAGATCTCTGTACGTAAAATCCATCCAGAACCATAGTTACTAGGGAGATTGTTGATTCGACAATCGATTATCCTTACAATTATTATTGTAGTCAAAGTTAGTGTAAGGAGATTGAAACCGGAAAATTTAATATTTATAATATAATATATAAATATATAATATAATATAAATTGCATTTTATTATTGGAATTTTGCGTGTAAAAAGTTATAAATCGAAATTATTATTTATAAAAAAAAAAAATCAATTACCTAATCGTTTTAAAAATTATTAGGGATGGAATGCGGTTTTTATTTAAAAAATAAGCTAAAAATAACGTATAGAAACCGGGACTTTAGCACGCTCGTAGAGTGGGATTTTTCTAATTTATTATATAATATATATGTTTTACCTACCTATACACCTATAATACACAGTTAGGTAAGTAGTTATCTATATATTTAGTGTATTATATAACTCGGAACGGTGTATATAATTTGCCCTTCCAGGGAAACATAGCCATCATTAATACGAAATAGTATTATTTGTTGAATAATTAATACTTCCAATTTCATTGCCATAGCAATGTATATTATAAAACTGTTGTTCAAGTGTCGCCTAGACAGGATATCCTATCTAAACGAATTGAATAATACAATAATGGCGTGACCGTTTCTCTATGTGTGACTTGTAAATATACAATTTTAACAATTTAAGCCTATATCAAACAAAGGGATTACATATCAGAATCTCGTACATAAACTTCTTAAAGCTAATGCGTAATGGTGTCATATAACTTGTAACAAATGGAATTACGCCTTTTAAATTTTACAAATGAACGAGAGAACAAATATTGAAATATCACAGGAAATAATAGTTATATACACCTAATTGTATTTATTATACTCGTATAGGATTACGAAAATCCATTTGAATTGATTAACTAAAAAGTTGTATTAAATTATTTATCTTTAGATATCTCCTCCTAAAATGTCTGAAGTCTGAATACAACACTGGGTATAGCCATTTTTTTTTTTACACAACTTGAGAAATGTACCTACCTAATCAAATATTGGCCAGAAATAAATCTAATATTATAATATGACGAAAAACATTTAGTCATGAAGATAATTTATCAAAGCAATGAATTTATATATTACATTAAGTTATATACTTAGGATATAAATAATATTGATATTTGATCGTTATTCGCTGAAATAAATTTCAAGTTTTTGGCATTTAACATTTTTCAATTTATAATAATTTTCGGTCTTTTTTGATAGTTATAAATATTATATAGTTGGCCGACATGACTAAATTTTATTTGTTATTTTCCAATTTATAACAACTTTTCATGATATTTCTCTGATTAAAGTTAGTTTTTCGTTACTTTTTTGAAAACTACCTAGAGAAAAAAAATTAACATTATAAAATATCAACTAGAACGAATTTCTTATCAAAAACTTCTATACCGAAAAACGAGTATTATATTTCATCTGCACGAGAAAAGTGTATATATACATAAAAAAAATAAAAGAAATATAATGCTGATAAAACATTTTTTGGAATGTATGGAGTATGGACCATGATATGGCATAAGATAACGAAACTTTTGACATAGAATTTGGTATCTATAACCTTTTTAGATTTTTCTTTAGATGCCTAATATATATTTTTCAAGAAATAATAATTAGTCCCTATCTAATAAAACATCAATGTTTTTTTAAGCACACTATAGTGGCTATATAGTAATTTTAAATAATATCCAATACACATGCTACATTTTCAAGGTTGGGAATAGTCGAATTTGAATTTATTACATAACCTGATATGCTTAAATTGCACTTGGGTCAAAAGATAATGTTCGAATTACCTTTTGGTTAAAAAATGTAGGTAGGTAATAGTCTAAAAACTTTCAGAATCTAACACGAGTTATTAATATGTTTACTATTTTAATCTTAAATTCGATTTTAAGTAATAATATTTTATTTTATTTTATTTATAGTATTGAGATTTATAAACTATATATATATATATATTTAATTATTATATAGTGTTCTAGTGTAATTTTGATTAGAGCCATATATTTTTTATTTGTTAAATAGTTACTATTTGGTAAATAGTAATTTTAAATACTTATTTTTAGTGTATTTGTATTTTAGAATACAAAATACGAAAAAAGTTTTAATTATTCTTACCTAGGTCATACGTCATAAATATCTTACAAAGATGGTATGGTTCTAATATATAATAGCTAATAATTTAAAATCTAAAAAAAATTTAGCTTAATAATATTATTAGTGAATAGTGTAGGTACTGTATATTGTATATACTTGTATTCTAGATTTAGATATTTTTTAGGTGCGAGTACAATAGTAGGTAACATTATATGTGTATATTTATTTATATATATATATATATATATATCTATATAATAATCGTTAATAAAAAGATGTTTTTACCATTATATTATAATTAATCTAAAATAGGTTGTACATAAATCTATTATACGGCCATATGGATATGTATGTATATTGTATATACTATATGTATATATTATTATTAAATTAAAAATATTTGATAATCCGACGATAAAATATAATATAATATAAATGTTAATTAAGTACAAACCGTGTTAAAGAGCCATTCAAATATTATGTCATCAAAATTTTAGCTTTCTATAGCTTTCCAAATACTCGCCTCTCCCGCTTGTCAATCAATTTCAGCAATCGGTAGATCACAGTACTTAATTACGTCGGACTAAGTCAAATATTTCTCGGTAAAATTCAGAATAATGACCTTTTTTTTTAGTCGTCAGTCCTAAAAGTCCTAAAAAATATCGATTCCCTGTTTAAAATACATATTTATTCAATTTTCTAACGTTTTTTCTAATTTCCTAACCTCACCGCCACCTCCATATCCATGTTATCAGCAAATGCTAACACATTACAGACTTCCACTTTCCCCCTAAATGCTTACCGTAATACTTGAATAACCCCTAATAATCGCTGTAAGTTATTACTGTTATTACATGAAACTATTGCATAATATATTTTTCTCAAAAGCGATAATATAGTAGATAGGTACCTATAATCCCCGTTATATTATCTATAGGTAGGTAGGTACTTTAATTGTATAATTATTTAAACGATTTTAATAACTTTTATTGTGTAAATAAAACACATTCGTATACAATAAAGTTGTACAAATAATATTAAATCCTATTCTTATACTGGTGTTATTTATCTATTGAAAAAATAATATTTTTATGAAATTAATTATTACACATATTATGTAAATAGATTTATCAAAGCCAAACCCAATTCGCCATTCTAGAATTAAAACTTTATATATATATATATATATAATTTATGAACACTACAATATTTATAAAATAAAATACGAGTGTTATACTCATATAGTTGTGCAGTATCAATTTGATAAGGCTTAAATAATCGGATGATTAATACATTTCATTCAATTTAGCCGTTTCACAGATTATAGGATTAACTTACTAGTTTTTATTTATCATGTATACCTAAATGTTATAAAAATGATCAAATGGTTTGAATTATAGAATCTAGATAAATAGTAAAAATTACTATAATTCGAATGGTCTAAAAACAAACACTAATGAGGCTAACTCGAGGCCATTGACATTTGTCATGAGCCCAAGCGCCTTCCAGGCTCTATATTTAGCTATTTATTTGTCGAAATACCTTAACCCAAAAACCCTGCAGTAGTTACGATTATTGACTCGACACAAAATTAAAAGCTGTAGTCACCTGAAGAGTATTTTCTACACCACAATTTTTTTTAAAAACCGTATTTAGAAAAGGTGGGTTCATCGTCCCTTCGGTAATCAAGGCTTCAATTAAAAACAATTGAAAATTGTTCAACGTTATTGTACATTTAAATGTTTTTAATTTTTTATGTTTAATATTATTAATTTTTCAACTGTTATTTAATAATTACGTTTATCGTTATTAGTTATTTAAATGCTATATATTTTTTTCGTTTAATGTTTAAGCGCTATTTTACATTTAATGGTTTTCGTCATTAAATTTTATTTAGTTAGTATTTAATATATTGGCAATAAACCGTGGTAATTACTAAATATTACTGCATAGATTATCATTAAAAATCATACTTGCATATAAGTGAACTCTCTAGTTACAAAGAATAAAAATAATTCTCATATTATTTATAAAATAGGCGGTATTTTGTATGTAGAAGGAAAGATGAGGAATACCAAACAGAGAGGGTTGAATGAGATAGAGAGTGCTATGAAGAGGTTAGTGTGAGTAGTTCATAATGATATAGGAGATCGAATTAAGTGGAATTTGAGAACTATAGGGTGATGACTATCAAATTTTTGGAAAAATTGCCGAGACAAAGGAAAATATGAAGACTTTATTCAATAAAAAAAAAAAATAATAAAATTAAATTTGTTAAAATTCAGAATACTTGAGAGGATAAGCTACTAAAAGTTTAATTATGATGAAATGTATTATTATATCAGTATGTAGGTATTTAATTAAAAAATAATAATTATATTATACTCGTAAGTATAAGAGAAAAAATAAAAAACACATTTGCACACAATAATAAAAGTTTGAGAAACATGGTTACCATCCTCCGTCATTCTACTCCGTGATACGAACCGTAGGTATAATAAAGATACAAATGTGAAACCAGAATTTGACTTTGGAATTCAAAAGTTATTATATTTAATTAGGTGCCTAAATATACGATTAGGTGGTCACCTGTATTTTTGCCGATAAACAGTGGTATTGTTGAAACAATTAAAACCACAGATATACAGATATACATTTTAATATATATACCAATATATTAAACATATAAATATATTAAATGTACATTGTTTAATATATATATATATATATATGTCTGTGATTAAAACATGAAAATATAAATAAATAGATATATGATATACGAACTGTTTTAATATATAATTACACAATGTTCTGAGATTATATAAAAATAAACTTATTGGTAGATAAAGTGAAAAGTAAATACACCGATAAATCATTACAAAATATTGTAGAAAATAACAATATAGTATATTGTACATTATATATTTACTACATTATAATTAATATATATATATATATATATATATATATATCATTTATATGAATATTTAGTAATATTAAAAATAAAATTTGCTATCTATATTTTATAACGAAAAACTTTCTATTTTTTAACGTTACTGTTACTTTAATAAATATTATGTTTAATAATACGTTTTGTTTAGTGATATTATAAATATTTTGTTTATTGTTTTTCGTATATTGATTACGTTTAGGAACAACTTTCCGCTTCAAACGTTATGAATAACGTTTTTAAGCCCTTAGGACAGGATAATACAGTATTATTATTTTAGGTTTCAAAGAAAAGATTAATTATTGCATTCGAAAAATAAATTTGAGCAAAGTTTGGTATAATATTATTTTCCGATTTATATAACAGATTTCCGTTATTTTCGGTAGTTTTCCTGTATGAATACTAGGAGAATTGAAAAATGTATTTTTTAAAGTAGGTACCAAATTACCAACTATAGAATATATTTTTTTATTAGAAATTTCTGTGCCCAACATTTTTATTCGACTCCTATCCGAAACAGTAAAGATTCGTAAAAAAAAAATAAAACAACATTTTAACATTTTTTTTCAATAAATTACTAAAATGTGATCAATATAGTGTTACAGTAAATTGTTATTACAAATTTCGAGGGGCCATCAAATCATTGAATTTGAGTTCTTTGAACGGTCAATATATTTAATGCTTTGGACGTGTAATATCATCAATAAAATTCGAAACTTTGAACGACAAAATATTTAACTAAAAATTATGGCCATATCATGAACGTCAAACTATTATTGAATAGTAAAATGTTGAATATACATTTTTCTTAATATACTATAGATATAGCTATATATTGAACAATCGAAATTATGATTGTCAGAAACATTAAAATGACCCGTTTAAAGTACCGACTAGAACAAATTTTCCGGGAAAAACACTGCAGTTTACCCTTCAGAAACTCTACTCGATCCCTTCTATATATCGGAATAGTTGCAGAAAATCTAAGGGGGAAAACATCATTGTAAAACCGCAATATAGATCTCTCGCTCCATGTTCAGAATCCGAGATTGCCAGTGTCTAGACTCCCCCCTTCCCCCCACCATACACATTTCTGTAATCACAGAATTTAATGATAAGAGTATTTCTTTGTATCAAATGTCGTATATTTAACGAAACGGCGTGGCGCCGGTTATAGTTCCAGAGCCTGACAAACCTACCATGCGGTCTGGAATCCAACAACAACATCGCCACGGCGGGCGTGAGCATGGACGAGGAAGACGGTAGTGCGGACGACGACGAGCACATACGGAGCGGCCCGGCCGACGACGAGCAGACGACGTTCTCGGACGCGCCGTCCAAGCCGTTGACCGGCAACGATGTGGCCAACAGCGGCGTCCAAAAGGGCGGTGGCATCGAGAAGATCCGCATCGACTATCCGAAGAAGTTCCACAACGTCCGCAGCATGTCCCTGTCCATGGAACGGAATGCGTTCTGCGAGATGTGTCGCATTCCGCGGAGCCCGGTGCCGTTCGACCTGGGCAGCGGCGCGGCCGGCAACGACCCCGAACGGGACGACGACAAGGGCGTCCGCCGGTACTTCGGGTTCACCATCAAACAGTACATGGCGCTCGGTTCGCTCGCCCTGGTCGACTTTCTCGGGTTTTGCTCCATGTCCGTCATGGCGCCGACATTCCCGAAAGAGGTACCAAATATGAAAACTCGTAGTTAAGGTTGTAATTTATAGTTATGGACTGCATAATAAATAATGTACGCTGTGTGTTTACAGTTGGTAAAAAATAAGGACGGACTGTGAGCTTAGTTAAAAAATCAGCGTTCCGGGACATATTATAAAGAAAAATTAAGCCGTGGAGGACTTTGTCCCCCCACACCCCCTATCCAAAGTTTCTTAACCAAGGGACATTTTTAAAAACATTTTACATTATTATATATACAACATGAATAGAATAGAAAAATTCAAAATTTTTTGCATCATTGTTGGGTTGTTACATATTTTCAAGATAGCATATAGTTTAAGTATTCCTCTTTTACAGTATTTAACACCTTTTCTTTTAAATGAATAATCGAGGAAGTTGTAAATATAGACCGAAATGAAGTTTATCGGATTGTCGCATTGATTTCGCCATCCTTTTAGGCTTTAGCCCTTCACGGATAATGAAGATTATTTATTACCTATATGATTTAATAAGATCAACTATTTAACATTTTATATCATGTTTTTTTATCTAAAACTTATTATACGATAAGAACAAAAAAACATTCGTTTTCATAATTTCACGATTTTTCCAAAAAAATTTACAATTTTAACAAATGTTAAATAAAAATTAAAACAGACACTACGTTCCCTGCGTTCCCTGATAAATAAATTAAGGGGTACGCTATTAAACATGAAAATATGAAGAGTAGCTCCGTCCCCCTGCGTCCCTCCTCAAATCCACCACTCTATATACTATATGTGACAATTAAAATACTGTGAATAGTATGGACAGGCAAACAAAGTAGGTACCTAAAATGTCAATTTAGTACCCGAAATTTGCTTATCACCTTCGGGTCAACTGCTGCTATCCACTACATACCGTATAATAATTATAATAATGTAGTATTTATAAATCTATGGTAACAACCACGGACCAAGATAGTATGGACCGGAAACGACTTGACGGGCGGGTGATAGGGAGCCGGTCCTCTCGTGTGTCGCGTTAGAGCGGATCGGAGGTAATAGTACGCGACAAACTCTAGCGTTGCCTATAGCCAATAAAACCTATAAAAAGCTACAAAACGCAAATTATAGAACGGACGTGATGATAATTTTTTATTTTTTCTTGTTTTTATTTTTTAATGTTAATTACAATAACTAAATGATAGAAGGCGAAAGAAAATAACGACAATTAAATACGTCTATATTTTTGAATTAATAATATGTATTTCCTATACCTGAATTTCAATTATGTATTCACAAGTTTTAAATATTGAAGAGAATACTTACTAACTCTTTATTACAGAAAAATATTCATCTTGAAAAAGATCGAGAATATTTTATATGTGCGCGTGAAATAATTTAATACTCGTAGTTATATAATATGTAAATAGATAGCGCTCGAATCGGTGGTGTACTATTTCCTACACCCCTTCACGCGTCCCATAAACGGTTCGTCGAAAATATACTAGTTTCCCAGTCCATACTATCTATCTTAGTCCGTGGTATATACGTATTTCGAAAACGATGTTATTATCATCTTCAGTACAAATAATGACTAATTTGGTTCCCGTATTGAATCCATTATTATTCAGATAGTAGGCTGAATCGGTTCCCAAGCACATAATGGGTACATACATGAGTAAATTGAGCTTATCGAATTTTAACAAAATGAAATTTTTTTTTACTGTTAAAGTATTTCCTCTCCTTTCTCATTTATACATATTTAATACTATCATCCTATGTGTAACATCATTGAACAATGAGCATAGATTATACCATTTATAATCAATGATAGTTTTAACGTAAACGAGTAAAAATGTATCGGACACGTTGTTGATTTTTAAAAATATTTTTCACACGATATAGATTTTACGTGATTACATTAAATAATCGACCGAAATTAGTTAACACTTACAGTAAATGAGATTTTCGATACTTAGCCCTCCATATGGGAGTCAAATTGGATCTATTTCCAAACGGGAACCAATTCGGTTCATATCTGCGATAGACCCATTTCCAAACGGGAACCGATTCGGACAAATGGAAACCAATTTGGCTACTTTAAAATGATAACATCGATATCAAAATAAGTAAATTTACATACTTATTTTGTATAATACCAAAATAAAAGTACCTATATATTTTTGTGGAATCGAGTTTTTCATTTCGTGATAATTATATTATCACAAAAATAATATAAGTATATATTTACCTATAAAGTATAATTAACCCATAGATCCATGGGCCGGTATAATATAAGACCATACATATTTAAGTATTATGTGAAGTATAAAATTAAAATTTTTTAAATTTAAACACAATAGTTTAATAACTTAGTAACGAGTGAATGTGGGTGAATCTTAAAAAATAAAATAAAATATATAACTGTATATAAGTAATATACTCTGTTACTTTATTATTTAAATAAATATTTTAAAATATTAAAAATCTTTTAAAAAAATATATACATATAATCTGTAAAATACTGTTTTCAAGATAGAATAATACAACTTTTATTTCTACATATAAGTTTATAACCTAAAAATAAATTATTCCGAAAGAACTCAAATATTTCATTTCCTGAAAAATTATTCTAATTTTATAAAAAAAAATATTTTATATAATTTTATCAATCAATTAATATTTAAAATATTCCAATTTTTGAAAACCCTGGTTGTCTCCTTCTGGAATTAAATCCATCGGTTGGCCATTTTGCTGATATAAAAACCTTTTTCGGGATGTATGGAGTGTGGACCATGATATGTCATAGGATAACGAAACTTTTGACGTAGAATTTAGTATCTATAACCTCTTAGATACCTAATATATATTTTTCAAGATATAATAATTAGTCTCTATCTAATAAAACATCAAAGTGTTTCTAAGAGTATTATAGTGGTTTTAAATAATATCCAAAACATATGCTACATTTTCAAGGGTGGGGATAGTCAAATTTGCATTTATTACATAACCTGATGTGTTAGAATTACACTTGGGTTAAAAGATAATGTTCGAATTACCTTATGGTTAAAAATATAGGTAGGTAATGGTCTAACAACGTTCAGAACTTAATACGAGTTATTAATATGTTTACTATTTTAATCTTAAATTCGATTTTCAGTAATAATATTTTATTTATAGTATTGAGATTTATAAACTATATTTATATATATATATATATATTTAATTATTATATAGTGTCCTAGTGTAATTTCGTATAGAGTCACATATTTGTTATTTGTTAAATGAATACTATTTTGGTAAATAGTAATTTTAAATACTTATTTTTAGTAAGTATATTTGTATTTTAGAATACAAAATACGAAAAAAGTTAATTATACCTACATAGGTCATACGTCATACGTCATTTAAAGATAGTATCCGCAATTGTTCTAATATATAATATCTAATAATTCGAACGAACAATATAGAAAAAATGATTTTGCTTGCAATTTTAATTATGGACTTCAAGTATTAATCTTTAGTCTACATTTATTCAAAGATGAAAAGTCTATTACCAAAACATGTGAATGGAGAAATACTATCACAAAGTATCTCGTAGTTTCCTTATTATAAAAATTGGCTATACGTACGAGACACACTAGAAAACAATTTACTCTCAGGTGTTTCATTTCTAAATTTTAAAAAAAACGATTTATTTAAAAATTAAAATTGCGAGTAGTATCAATGATTATTATTTTTCATATTATATACATACCTACTTCGTTAAAAACTCGGAGACAATAAATTCGAGTGCAAGTTCTGCTTAAGGATAGTTTAGTCATAGTTTAGTTCGTATGCTCGTATATTATAGCGTAATACATCTGGTATAAACAGAGAGCTAATTAAATTTGTAGGTATTTTGTGTTGTGTAAAATACATTTAAAATGTTTATAATTTCCCTAGTTATTATTATAAATACATAGGTACTCATATACTTTTTACACACAGTTTTTCGGTGTTATTGTATTTAATTACCTACTTAATGGAAATTACATTTAAATACTTTTTCGTTGAATTATTACAATGCTTTTTTAATTTATTTTTAATAAGAATGACCACATTTCATTAGTAGGTACTCAAATTCAATTCGAACATCTTTTTTTTTTTTTTGTTTACCTGTGAGTAGTACAATATTTGACTAAAATGAGTGATATTAAATGTTATCCACTATTATAATAATATGTTTAAAAACAAATTTATGCCTCGGGTGTATAGATAATTGACTGATTTTGACCGGACGTCTAATATTGAGACTATACATAAATTATTATTCACGCCACATCGAAAATCAAGTTTATGAATAGTGGAGGTTTCTATTGAGGTTTACATACCCGTAGCCCTGTCAACCTACATAATCCTGTAAAATGTATAGGGTATTACGGGATTTCGTAGGTCAAGTTAAATCGAGTGATAATTCTCTGCGTTTAACGGTTACCTACTTGTTACTATAAGTACACTGTTTGGTTGAGGTATATATCATTATATGTACCTATATAGGCAATGGCGAACCGAGAAGGTGTTTACCGGGGCGGTCAAAGTTAATAGTTGGGCTAACTCTAAAAATTGATCTAGGATAACTTGTAATCATTTTTTACCGAAACCATATCATAATTATGATTAGAATGTTAAAAATATTCATTATATAAGTAAATAACAAATACAAGTTGTAATACTAATTATGAAAAATTCCCATTACTATAAATTATAAAAAAAAAAGCCGGTCAGTAGGGTGTGGGAGCACTTCGGTCATTGGTTAGGATACTGATGGTGGATATATTGAATTTAAAAATAATAATAAATCATTTCTTTCAACGGTTCTGAGCCAAGTTTCGGTGTATATAACATGAGTCAGGTAGGTACTATTAGCATTTATATGGCTAATAAAAAATACAACGTTAATGTACATAGTGCTATAATAAATATTTGGTGTAAATTTTAAGTATCTGGCATTTTAATTTTCCAATTTATAATAATTTTTAGCCTTTTTAGTAGTTATATAAATATTATATATACGTATTTCACCTATTTACACGATAGCCATAACTAGTTTATTTGTTATTTTCTAATTTATAACAGCTTTTTCGTGATATTTCCCTTATAAAATATAGTTTATCTGTAGGCTTTTGAAAACTACTTAGAAAATCAAAAAATGACCTACATAAAGTACCAACTACGATGAAAATCCTATCAAAAACCTTTATATGCACAAAACTCTTTACACTTTCTGCCCGAAAAATTTTATACATACATGAAAAAAATACAATATAAGATGATTCAAATATTGTAAAACCATAAAATATGTTGAATGGCCAACTGAGAATTGAAAAAAATACAAATTATTCTGGAAAGGGGGGGGGTGGTATTAGGACCATTCTACCCCCTTTCGCTAGGTCCGTCTCTGCCTAAAGGCTATAACACCGTTGTCCGACGTTTTCCTCTACTCATCCAATAATAATTGATTTACCCAGATGAAAAAATCATATACTATATTTAATTTTTAAACAATATATAATTGTTTACAAAAAGTAGTAGGTAAAGGTAGATAAGAAAGTTAAAAAACTATAAACTAATATTCTTAATAAATCAAATAATAAATAAGCATGTAAAATAAACAAGTTTTCTGTTAATATGTTATTATATCGATTTCCTATTTCTATACCTAAGTTTATCTAGTAAAAATTAACGAAACTAGGAGAAAATATAAATCAATAGTTGAAAAAGGATGATGTGATAAAATAATAATAATGATCATTATTCGCGGAAATAAATTCCAATTACAATAAAATATATTGATAGTATACGTAGTATAGGTGTAGGTACAAGATGTATAAATATATAAGGATTATAAAAAATACCTACATAATTTATAGATAGGTATTAAATATACAAAATTAAAATTATAAAATAGCATTTAGGTACATACTATTAAAAGTGAAACAAAAAAAAAAATTGAGTTGAAATAAAAATAATGTTAACTATAAATAAAATATTTGACAATTATTTAAATAAAGTAATGTTAAATAAATCTGCAGTTTTAATTGAATTTCCTGCAGAAAATAACATTTTCAAAAGTATACAACATGCCTATATCACAAATTAGCAGATTGGATATAAAATACTGATTTATTTCTAGAATTAATTGGGTGTATCGTAAAATGTAAACACTCAAAAGTCAATGACAATCAGTAATACCTATTAGGTATATAATAATTTAAACTTAAATTTTATAAATATATTTTTTTAGAGTCGTCTTTTAAATAAGCTACAAGTGTTATAACACTATAGTATTTAGTATTTTTCGGACCAGACATAAGCTTTCATACCTAACTACATTCTATAATAATTATCATGTAGTACTCGTATCAAACTAATAAAAAAAATGTTGATAACAAAAAAAATCCCAAAATTTAATTTTGGCAATTTAAGTTTAATTAGCTATAACTAAATTGTATATAAATCAGAAATGTAGTTCGTTTTAGACGAATTTAAATTACTAAATTACTAACCATGTGTTTAAAAATATGTATAAGTACATTTATTTAGGTAATAATATTAACATAAACTGTATAATGAATTGATTTCATATGTTTTAAGACTATAGGTAATAATATAGACATTCTATAGTTTATAATATGGTAAAAACTCAAGGAAAATATGCGGATTTAAAATTCGTAAAAAATAAATAAATAACAGAAAATATTTATTTGATTTTCAGGCTGAAAAAAAAGATATGACAGTTTCAGAAGCTGGACTTGTTTTCAGTTTCTTCGCTTTAATTATGTTTTTACTATCACCAGCAATGGGATCGCTAGTGAGTATAGTAGTTATTTTAAGTTATATACTTACATTTGAAAAGTAAAGTTTATTTATTGATAAATTGAAAACTATTTTTAAGATTTTGTAAAAAAAAAAATATATATATATACTATTTTTGGGCTATAGATAAATTGAATTAAAAATCAATTTTACATTTTTCTAAAACAGTAAATTAAATCATTTGTCTAAAAATGAAATCGGTAAATTGAGTCCAGAGTTTAAATATTTTTTAACTTAATCGGCGTTTTAAAAGATATACTGCTGTCAGATTCATCGATTAAACTAGTGTTAAAAAAATGTAACTTTTTGATAAAAGAGATGATGAATATATATAGATGATATTATATCTATACAGTAATAATAATCATTAATAAATAATAAACCATTTTAATTTTAATTAACATTTTTTTTAGGATTTTAGCTACACACCTCCGTGTTTTCTTATGTGCAACTCGATAAAAGATAAAAGTTTTTAAAAGATTCAATTTAATTAGTATTTTCTTTGCCTAGGACTCAATTTACCTAGTACCTTTTGCGTTTTGGTAATGGCTGGAATTAACGAAAAAAATTTATAGTAATGTTCAATTTAAATGTACTGTACTTACACATACAATATAAAAATAAATTGTAATTGTGTAAGTTATGATTGCATACTATATAATATATTATATTCTTAATATTTTTTTTTCAGATGCCAATATTTGGTACGAAATATTTGTTTATATCAGGCGTATTTATTTCCGGAGTATGTAATATGATTTTCGGGTAAGTGCCTATATAATAATCCATATAATATGAATAATATGTTTTATACAAAAATAATATTTTTAAAACATAATAAGATTTGAAATTTTGAGTAAGGAAGCTATCGATTTGGCAATGTGTTTTTTCTCTCGGGGAATAACTTTCGAGGTGGTAAAAGTTTTCCAAACGTTGCACAAAAGCCTCATCGTATATACCTATCGATTGTTTATCGAATATAAACTGAACACAGATGATTTCGAAAGGTTTTAAGAATTGAAAAATTCTTAGTGGTTTTCGCGGAAATCTTAGAATATTGTTGAATGTCGAATGGAAAAACACTTCTTATGTATGTGGCAGGTAGTGGAATAAATATTCGACAGTCTTAAAGTATTATATACCGGTAAAATATATTTAAATTTAAAATCATTATTATTAACCGTGTTCTCGTCATATATATTTATCGTTTCATTTCAACTAGAATAAAGTTTCATTCACTATTTACCTAAATATATATATAAGGTTATTTTTGAATATTTACATAAAATATATATTAACTTCACTTCTGTAAATAATAGAATTATTATGTATAGTAAATATAACTATAATATATATTTATATATATATATATATATGTACTTATGTAATGTAATATTATATAGAATAGTAAAAATATTTTAAGGATATATCCGAAATAAATCCCCTAAAAAAATATTGGAAAATTCAATAGTATTGTAACAACATAATATATAAGTAACTACTCGTATAATATCTATTAAATTTATAATATAAAAGTCGGTCTCACAAGTTATTTTTGGGTCCGATATTGATCACATAAAGTTATTTATTTTGTTTGTATTTAAAAATATATATTCGTATTTTGAGTTGAAAAGAGATTTCTAAAAGGAATATTGTAAAAAGATTCCTATTATTTAAATATGTTTTCACCAAACAAAAATAACATCCCTGTTATTGGGTACTATATTATGTGTACTATATTTCAGTATAGGTATATATTTTATATTTAGTAATACTTAAATACATAAATTATAAATAGTATAATGTTATCGGTTATCGACAAAATTATAAAGAAAAAACACATGCATATAGTATTAAATTATATATTAGTTATACGCCTGAAGGTTTTAAATCATGAAATTTTTAAACTAAAAAATAAAAATAAGAAAAAAATATTTTGACTGAAAAACTCTACGCTTGGACATAGTAAATATTCTCATCTTTCATATTTTGTATACATTTTGATAATGTTGGGAAAGTTAATGATTATTTTTACCTCGGTTAAGTTAAGCTAATAGAAAAAAAATAGTAAATTCAAAATTAACTTAACTGAGTTTTAATTAAAAGTAACTCGTTATTTAATAGTAAATGTAACAAAAAATAAGTTAACAAAAATCAAATATAAAAATTCAAGTTAAAAGTTAAAATCAACTTAACTTTTTACTTAACTGTTAATTTATTAACACATTAATACCCAGCATTACATTTTTACTCTGCGATTATTAATAGAGAAAATGTGGTTATAGAGCATAAACATATTTTAATACTATTTAAATGGGTGTGTTGCATTCTCTTAAGCTTAAAGTAAAATTTTTATAAATCGGAAAATAATATTAGACCGGGCTCTGCTCCCGTACTTACTGATCGGCTTTTTTATTATTAATATAGTAACCATATCAATAAATGTCATTTTTGGAAACATGTCTTTCTTACTAAGTTTACAATAAATATACCGTTTTGTCAATGCCATATTTGTCAGGATTAAAAATAGTGGTGATTTTGGTAGAGGGGTACATTTTTATTGTGAAAAGAATTGCCTCCATTGTCATTTTATCTGTATTTGACTTATAAGTGTTGAATTTTTTATAGGATCTTCTCTTCCATCTAGAAGGAATTTAAATCGGTATCTGTTTATCTTTAGACTTTAGGTAATACGTTATTAATAAATAGTTATTGTAATCAATCATGAAATGAAATGGTTACGATTGGTTTAAACTAATTATTACATAATTGTTTTCTTTTCATAAAATTATATTTTAAAGTTTTTATTAAGTCGTCAAAGTTTTTATATGTGCATAGGTATTTGTTTTAATATTTTCGAGTTTCGAATATGTACCTACTAGCTATAAATTAATAACCTTTAGTTTTGGCTAGGTACAAATTGATACTATTCAAATTATTTTGATTTACAGTATGATAGGTATCGATTGATGAATTTGCCAGTTATGTTTGAAAATTATCAAGCCCTAAAGTTTTCAAAATCTTTATAGTAATTTAACCTAAGAGAGTGAGGTTTGACAATTGAAAGGTAAGGTAAGAGAAATTAAATTATAATCCCTAAAAATGACCATAAAAATGTTTAAAGAGAAACTAAACCTTTCCAGATACGCGTAAAGTCCCTTTAGTTTGTCTAATCTATTTCGAACGTTAAATTGTTTAATCAAAATAGGATACTACCTGTATTAAACCATTTTGGTCACGATATGCATATGTAAATAATAAATGATTAAATTGAATACTGACAATGGTGTCAATAAAATATTTTAACTGAATGTTTTATGTTTTACAGTATATACCTAACACTAATTTATAAATATTACTATATTACTGAATTATTTATTAGATACCTACTACATTTTTAATGTTGTAGAGCGTTGTATCAAATTAATTCACCGATATCACATATATACGTATGTACAACTATAACCCCGACTATAGGTATTTTTGTTTTACAAACAATATCGATTTGATATAATCATGAAGTTATAATTAATTTTAAACTATTCACAAACAATAAATACAAATTAAAGTTATAGAACTGTACTATAGGTACCTAAAGGCAGGCCCAGATAAAGGGGACAGAATGACCCTTCAGCCTCAGCATTTTAGGGGCCTAACATTTTATAATATGTATATATAATTTCTTTTTGTGTCAGCATAAAACCCAATAAATATAAATTCAGAACTTTCAAATTATAATCATATTATTTTATATATTATAAGGAATGCCGAAAATATACAATTAAAAAAATATTTATTGTGATTATCATTCAACACTATCGAATATGCTAATGAATGTAATAATTGTTTATTTTACATTTATTGTATTCAGCCATCAGATGCGGTGACGGTTGACGAATGACATTTAACTATGTTGATAAACAATAATAAGTGGTGTAAAAATTGCACGTTATTAAGAACTGCGTGATTTTCGCATAAAAATTAAACAATCATATTTATGTGTACACTTTCACGCCTAAAGATGAGTTCTTACTTGAAAATTTTAAACACCTCGGACAGTTCAAATTAAAACATGAACTACTTGGTTCAAGAGAATTTAATTAATAACATGAACTAGTTAATTTTTTTTTTTAAGTAGTGTGGTAACAATATTATTATTATGATAATTTTATTAACTTTTTAAGTAAAATTAACTACTAAAATTAAATTTAAATTCATTAAAAATATAAACTTTAAAAAAGTTATTTCAGACTAAAAATGATTCTTTTTTGTTTCATCCATACATATTAACTTTGTTTATTTGTCCAAAATCTGAAATTTTACACACGATCACAAATTGCTCAGATGTGTTCGTTACCTCGAACGCGAATATATTCTGTGCGTGGTTATTCTTGAGCAACCTCACCATTACTCATCAGTCAGTAAAGGAAATATTAACCTAACGCAATTTTGTGTTAATTTAAATGGTCACATAAATTCAGTAGCAGTATTGGCATAATAAAAATGATCAAAATTTGCTAAAATTATAATGTCAAATCCATAATTATCTATTAAGACTAGGACATATTTTAAGGAAAGAAGAGACGGGGTCAATAAAAATATATTAAAGAGTAATTTTGAAGGAAATAGGAGATGAGAAAGACTATAAAAGAGGTGGAGGTGTAAAAGAGAGTGATATGAGGCGGGTGAGAATGGTGAGATCGATCTCAGTGGAAGTTGATGATTAAGGTGGTGGACCTCAAATAGTTGGGAGAGATGGCAAAGGAGAAGAAGATGATCTCTTTTAATATAATATAACAGTCGTATTCAATCAAATAATAAGTAGATAGCCCTTAAAAGTATCATATCCTCAGTTTAAAAAAAACTGATGTATACAAGATTTGTGAAAGAGACAAAAAGGAGATTTTTCTCCTGAACGTGTTACTTTCTTATCTTATCTTCTTTGTTGTTATAAGTGGTATAATAGTTAACAATTTAAATTATAATTTCAGAATGTTACCGATGATACAAGATAATTTCCAGTTTAAAATTCTATGCTTTATTGTACGAGGACTGGAAGCAATTGGAGCCAGTGCATTTTCTACGTCAAGTTTTGTTTACGTTATTCAAATGTTTCCAGATAACGTCAGTAGTGTTTTAGTGAGTGATCAGTAATTTCTGATGTTAAGTTCTTTTTATAAATATATTGTTTTTAATTCAGTTGTAATATTTTATTTTATTAATTAGGGTATACTAGAAACATTCGTTGGTTTAGGGATGAGTGTTGGGCCTGCGATCGGAGGCTTGTTATCTTCAGTAAGTAAAATACTATATTTATTTCAAATATGATATTTCGATCAAGGAAAGCATTAGTCAATTCTTAATTTCAACATATTTTTTTCTCATTTTAATAGGTAGGTGGTTATGCTTTACCATTTTACGTAGTGGGTCTCTTGATGATAGCTACAGTACCGTTGCACATTTACCTCATGCCTGCCATTAGAGGTAAGCCATAAAATTGTTCTTAACACTTAATAGGTATATTGTTTCAAATTGTTTTTATCTTTAAATAAACATTTTATTTTTTTGTGAAAATTTACAAATAGATGATGTAAAAGCATCGCAAGCTGTCGGGAGCCGTTCTAAAGGTATAATAAAATTATTGATAATTCCTTCAGCTTTCGTTGTCGGTGCAATCATCACGGTCACGTCTAATTTTTGGGCGTCACTCGATCCAACGCTTGAACCACATTTACGAGAGGTATAGTATGATAATATAGTATTGTTAATATTATTTTCTACACACACACGACATTATTAGAATTGTAATGTTTTGTAATTTGTATACTTACTTATATAACATAATATTATGTACTTTCTGTTTCGTTTACTGAGTCAAACAGACAGCATTTCATGATTCAAAATTCATTGCAACGAGGGCAAATAGTACCTAGTAGTAACTTGTATGGAATTAAAAGGGGTTACATTTAATTTTTTATAGATTAAATACAGTTATCAATATTTTCCATATAATATTGTTGCGTTTAAGTGTTTTTAAATTTATGATTTTTAATGGTAAAATACAAATTATATGTAGTAATCACTTAATCCTAATCTGAAATTGAAGATTTAAATATTTATTCCAAACAAGTTATTTTACCTTTCTTCTTAGTTCAGAATAAAAGGTAAGCTCATTAATTTAAACTCACCTATAGGTACCTTAATCATTTGGGTTTTGTGATTATAAATAATAATACATATATGCATGCATATAATATGTATATATATACATATTTTTTTTAATGAATGAGCGTTTTGAACAATATAAAAATATAAACAATTTTGTTTAGAAAATGAATATTTTCTATTCGCTAAATCTAAATGTATTTAAATATAAATTAATTTCACAGATGGGTTTATCAATCGACGAGGTAGGACTCGTGTTTCTATTTTGTTCAGTATTATATGGATTATCTAGTCCATTTTGGGGTTACATAGCTGATAAATACAATAACCATTGGTCAATGATGGCCGTTGGATTGATTTCGTCTGCTATTGGATTGTTCATCTTAGCTCCTCTCCCTTGGTTATCAGTGTCTAAAGAGTAAGATATAACGTTATGATATTTACATCCTTTTTAGACACATTAAAATACATTTATGAATTCACATATTTATATGTATTAATATATAGTACTAATATAACTATATATATTATATATATATAACTAATATATAGTATATGAGTACCCACTTGTGACTATTTATAATTATTATATTATAAGCCTGAAGTCACAATATTATACACTTTTATTTTTAGTAGTAGGTTAGTTTTTGGTACGTACTGAAGATGACAATATAGTTGTTGAAATATGTATACATAAAATAAAAGTGTACATATAATATTGTAACTTCGGGTTTATAATATAACAATTATATTTATATGTGTTAACAATATTATCATATATGTAATTTTTATGATTTAACTTGTGTTTAGATGAACAGAGTCAATATATAATATATATATATATATTAAATTTATCGTGTTTTGAAATTGTACACAAACAATAAACATAAGAGTATTAAGTATACGCTATAAAATTCTAATGGTTTTAATTTAATTTTTAAATAATATATACCTACCGTAAGTATATGCAAATATAACTATGTATATACACATATTTTTAGGGCCGGATATATATCCAAATGCGTATTTTTGTATAGGTACTTAACTTAAAATAATTCGGGTTAAAAATTTTGACGTTTCTTAAGGTACAGATTCAAAGGGTGAATTTTCTTTTTGCATATTTTTAATATTTTGTATGCATAAAATATATGTGCATATTTCCATATAAATTCGGCTCCTACATATTACATACCTATTAAATTTTATTTTAAATAATTTATATACAAGTTAGGAGTATATATCTATATCTATCTAACTATAGGCTATTATAATTATTATTTTGGAAGTTAATATTATACCTAAATATATATATAAGCAATATGCATATATGATGTAACATGTATTTAACTAAATAGAACAATAGTTAAATACAAAACTATTACATTTATATGTGTGTGTGTATATATAAACCTACACTTACATATTCCATCACTATTCAAAATAAAATTACAATTAAGTATACAAAAATGCATAATTTATTATTCTGTACGAAGTAGGAATGTTATAGACATGCATATAGTGAAATATAATAATTATTATAAATATTATAAATTATTTAATTATAGTGTTCTATGGTTGAATTTGGTGGGACTCGGAATTCTGGGTGTGTCAGCATCATTGACGATGATGCCAGCATTCAATTTCGTTTTATCAAGTGCAATGTAAGTAATTCTTAGTAGGTAACTAACTAATATTTATAAAAAGTACCTATAGATATTTATTTATTTATAAAGAAATGAGGCAAGCCAAAAAAATAAAACAAGTTAAGAAATATGTACAAAATAAAGAAAACATGCAATTAATATAAAGGATTATAGAATATATTATAAAAACATTTTGTTATAAAGGGGGCAACTATTTTCTGTTCGCATGAGGCGTACTTAAAGATAATTTTCAAGGAAATTAGGGGATGAGCGAGGCATAAGACAGCAAGTAGTGTGAGCAGGGACTCTGAAATTAACAAGAGATAAAAGATTAGAAGAATTAATTTTGGCAAAGAGAAGATAAAACAGAAATAACAGATTAAATTAATGTAGAACCGAAGTGTAATCATAATGAGGATGAAGAATATTGAGTCTATGAGCAGAAATGCTCAGGAATTTTCTCTGAACTCTTTCAACCATAGCACTGGCACTGAAGGATCCCAAAGAATATTACCATATTCAAGTACAGTACGAACATGGGCATAATATAGAGCTTTGAGGAGCGATAGAAGATGAAACTTCGAAGAGAAGCGAAGGAAAACAATGAAACCAAGAACTTTCTACGCTTTGTAGCATATCTCTTCAATATAATTAACTGGAGAAAGGTTGCGGGTACTCAAAAAACCTAGTTCACAGATAGAGTCATCTGATGATTGTGAGAATGTTATGAATATGGCAAGGAAAACTAATCATGTAGTGTCGACGAGAAAAGGAAAATACAAAACATTTAGGAATGTTCAGAGATAGGCCGAAGGGCTCACTACAAACATCCAAATTATTAAGGTCCTGTTGGAGGAGTTTACAGTCGAAAATAGAATTAATGCATAGACACAGTTTTATATCACCAGTAAATATAAGAAGCTTGGCATGATGAAGAATAGAAGAGAACAAGGATGAAGAGGTGAGGGGATAGTACAGAGCCTTTCAATACAGCGTATAAAGTGAAGACAGATGAGGATAAATCATGGACAGAGATATAAAGATAACAATAAGATTGAGAGTAGCGGGGAACACACTAAGACCCAGGGATTTTCGGAATAAAAGAAAAACAGGCTCAGCAATAACATCTCTTAACTTATTTAAGAAGTCACCTTTTATGTCACCAGGACGAGTAGATTAATTGTTACGAAGGGAATTGAGTGCATAGCAGACGTCATCAAGAGTAAAAAGTGCACTAGAAGGAAAAATAAAATGGAAAGGGACTGATAAAGTAAGAGAAGAAGATGGTAAACAATAATGAAAGGTGTGGACACTAGATGAGAACTTAGAGAACAGGTTAGCTGCACTAACTGGTACTAGTACTGGTAGAATCGTCATGAACAACATTAGGTGGAATATTATTGGAGGAGCATAGTTTACAAATGAAAAACCAGAATAACTGGGAATTGGATAAGAGGCAAGACTCGATACGGGAAATAAAAGTGCGGTAGGATTGCATTCACTAAAGAGTGGGCACGGAGAAAAGAAAAATAACGATAGTTAGATAAGGAAAGGGAAGACTTGTATTTGGCATGTTCTAGATTTTTTAGACTATATATTATATTTTACTACATATTATGTATAGAAAATTATGTGGTTTATTTTTATGTTTTCAGAGATAATGGATTTCAAGAAAGCGTCTCTACATTTGGTACTGTCGCAGGATTTTGGTCGTCAGCCTATTCACTTGGGTATATTATTATTAGAATAAGTAAAATTAATTAAAAATATAATTTAATAGAAAAATCATACACAATACATACTACATACTACTTAATCAAAAGCTTTCCGTTGAATCGTGATCGTTTTCCGTCATTTAGATACATTATAAAGGATTTTCTAGAAAAGCAGGCAATATTGAAATGAAGTTACAAAATTAAAAATAATTTTAAAATAAATATTCGATAGTAGAAACTGTTTTACATAAAATCTCATTTAAGAAATAAATATTTTAACAATTACACCATTAAGGTATAAGCCGTTTCGTGCAACACATTCTGAGAAATTATATTCTTGCACTTTAAATAATTACAAGTTTGAAAAGATAAGAAATTAATAAAGAATACTTGAAAATTGTTATACATAAATAATTTATTACGTATCAAAAATATTGTGCAACAGTTTATCATTGTAAATTTATCATATCACGTAATTGTATCCGTTATCGTTCTTCGGTACTCATGAAATTAACTTTTTTTTTGTAATATAATGTTATTGTATTTCAAATGTCTGATTGTAGTATTAGAAGAAAAAATGTATTATTAAGCTCATATATAATTGAAGAATTGTATAAATAAATAAGCAATAGAATATTTCGATTAATTTATAGCAGTATGATTCGATATAATATGTTGATGGGATATCCTTATCAAGAGATTTTGTTGACATTTTATTTTCAGACAATATTGTCCAAATTGATCAAATAATAACCAAATGTATTTGAAGAATTAGATTGTGTGAAAACGGGATCCGTTTTAAATATTTATATTTGTCTTGTCTTATAAATTTAAAGATGAAATAAATGTAACCATTGTAAACGAACTTAATTTGTTTATTTATCTTTGCTCGTTTCAGTGATATGACCGGCCCGTCATTGGGAGGATTTCTTCTGCAACACTTTGGGTTTTCTGTATGCATGACTACAATGGGTCTGTTTTGTCTGATAGTGGTAAGTGGAAAATATTTACCTATTGACATTTTACTGCTGATAATAATTTTCCAATTGATTATTTTAATTTATCGTTATATTCTAAATGTGTGACCAGAATGTCATTTGAGAGATGCGTTACCCTGGCACCCCCACATTGAAATGTTGGGTAAAAAATAGTATGGTATTATGTTAATTATTATATTAATAATAATAATTATTATATAAATAATAATGATTATTATATAGGTATATTATAGGTCATAAAAAAAAATATAATATTGGGTTACTAAATTACATACAACTTTAGCTATTATTATAGTATTGAGTGAGACTAAAAAGGTACCATTGAAAAATTACGAAAATTATTTAGCTGCCTATACACGCATTTGAAATATACGCGTTACTTCATAATTTCGCCTTTGCCACGTATTTCCTATACCTACTATAGCATATTGTGCCTCGCAACGTTTAGGTACTTATGTAGGTACTTACCTGTAATATTAATTTTAAACATTTTGAAAGTTCATAAATTTATCTTTAATTTAGTACCAATATACAAAAAATATATTTATATGATTATGTTTAAAATAAAAGATAAATTTTAATTTTTAGATTTTTTTCCAGCATACAAATATATATGAGAAATAATACCTTTATAATATTATCATCTAGATCTATGAATATATTTGTTTGTATTTCTTATCGAAGTTTTGTTATGTTGTTATAGGTACCTATACTAGTATGATATTTATATAATAAAAATACGATTATATTTTCTAAAATTAGGTTTAGTACCTATAGGCTATATGTTTTGTAGAATATATAGTACGTACTGTGTAATATCAGATATCTTAAAAAATATCTTCGTCGTAATTTTGTTAACTATATTAACTTTCCAACGTTATAATTTATAATACCTAAAGATGTAATTAGTATCATTCGACTCATTTCCGAAATTGTTAAGGTGACTTCCTCTTTTTTAGGAAATGTAAAAAATGAATTTTTCCTGAACCAATTTTAATATTATTTTCATGAGAATTAAAACATCCATAAACTGAGCACAACATTTTAAAATTGTGTTTATTTTTAAACGAATACTAAAAAAATTATGCCCAAATTACGAAACACATACGTGCAGTAGGTAAATTCTCAACTATTACCTATAAACCACACCCTAAACAATAAAGTTAATTATAGTTTGAAGTAGATTTATCCTAATATTTAATAATAGTTCTTATAAAGTGATAACATTTATGGTATTATTATATTTTTCTATATAATTATGTAATAATTCGATAAGAAACACAAAAAAATGTATTAATAAATCTAATATTAGATAATATTATAGAGGTATTATTTCATATTTTATTTGTACGTTGAAAAAAAAAACTAAAATTTTAATTTTATTTTTAACATAATAATATAAATATATATTTTTTCTATATTGGTACTAAATAAAGATCATTTTATTAGCTTTAAAAATATTTATATAGTTTAAATCAAAAAAATGAATATAGTAGTACAGGTACTATAGCACTTAAACGTTGAGAGTCGTAATATTTATATGCTATAATAATATAGGGCATATACAACTGCGGCGAAATTATGACGTCACGCGTATATTTCAAATTCGTGTACATGGCTAAATAATTCTCGTAGAATTTTTTTTTGAGAAATCAATATTTTTGTTTAATTTAGTAGCATAATTTTATTCAATAAAAAAATTGATTTTTCAGCTGTGTGGTCCTTTGAGAGAATGCTACATTTCATTTTCATTCATTGATTTTCATCGTCTGTGAAGTTAGCGGAGCAAAATTAACAGATTTTAGCGAGACCAAACCAATAAATTTTTGGTCATTGTTGGATAGGTCAGATAACTTGTTGGACATAATTTTTATTTATTGAATTTTTTTAATTTTGTGCCACTAACTTCGTGCTAACAGTGCAATATCATAAAATGCACCCGAAAACGATCCTAAAATGTACTATTCGACTTGTTGGTCATTGTTGGATAGGTCTTGACATTTGTTGAACCTTTGTAATTTGTTCACCTTTTATGAGTGTCTTAAAATGCGCTGTTGTTGTAAAATTCTAGTGGCACACACTCACGCATGAAAATCGACTACATTTTATAAAAATAAAAATTTCAGGTTTGAAAAATATTTTAATACATTTCAGAAGTAATTAAAAAATAGTCCTATATCAGTACCGTATTTTTACTGAGAAGTATTAATAAATAACTATTAAAAATTAGGCAAAACGTGTTTCGGGAGATGCACGTTTCTGAGAAACTGGGTGATTTTAGTATTTTATGACCTCTATATAAATTTAAACATCGTTAACTAATCTACATTTTTACATAGGTAATTTTCGATAAAATTATTGGAAGTCGATTTATAAGACTTTGAATTTCCCAGAATTGTCTATTTTTAAGTCTTATAACTCGACTAACAATAATTTTATTGAAAATCCCTCATGTAAAAATTTAGATGATCTTTAATTTTTTATAGAGGTTGTTGTATGCTAAAATAATTCAGTTCTCTAGAAACGTGTATCTCCTAAGGCATGTTTCGCGCATGGAAACGCGTCAGTATAATGTCCTCTTAATTATAAATTATGAGCAAGTAAATCAACGTTTTTTAATTTGCTGTATTAAGAGGGTATCAGAGCAAACAATTTTCAATGAAAAACTCATGTTACCATTTTTCATTTATAACCACTTACAAACATCTTAGAAATATGCAACAAAAAGTAAATTATAGATAATATTGTCTAATTTTTATTAATGTTAAACTAATAACAATACGGATTATATACCATTATTAATGATATCAACGCACATGTATATGTTAAATGTTAATACAATTTTTTCTTCTATACTACTATATTTGCATCTTTTCAACTCTTCTGAACGTGGCTTGTTTTTAATAATTGGCAGATGTTTAATAAAATATCATAGAAATCACCCACATAAAACCCCTTAAAATACTTTTAATTAGATACCTTTTTTGTTTTAGCAAATAACAGACGTTTACAAAAATTATTTTTTATTTATTTCAAGTCTTCATGAAAAGTTGTGTTTTAATTTGTTTTAAATTCTATCTTGTAAAAAAGCAGTTTAACTTCTCATCTTTTATTTTGCTGAGATGTATTGTTTGTCTAGTGTAAAATGTTCAAAATACCACAATAATAATTATTATTATGAAAATTCACGAACATCTTTATTAGAAAATGTTGTGGTTACACAATTAAAATCGTATTACTTATTATGGATACAGGGCTATTTTTAGATTTAATTTAAAATGTACTTGAATATTTATAAATTATTAGGGGTTTTATATAGATAATTTTTGTGAAATTTCAAGAAAAATTTAAATCCAACAATTTAAAAGTATTTTAATATGTTTTAAAAGTAATTTAAAATATTCCCGTGAAAACACTAACTTTTTATTGTTGTGTAATCATAATATTTTTTAACTAAACCGCTTAACGAAAAATAATAGTGTTGTAGTCATATAGTTGGGCAAACAGATTAATTGTAAACAATATAGTTGAAAAAATTATCTGTGATATCCTTATTTCATTAACACAAATAGAACTGCAGTTATATAATTTGTAAAACTCGGGAAAAAAATTGTTTTTAAAAAATCTATTTTTTATATATATATAGGTATATATTTAAGAATAATGGTTGAACATAGATACATTTTTATTCTATATTGTATAAAAATCTAGTTTCTCTAATTTCGTAACATAATATTATGTTTCTTGTTATGGCTTATGTAAAAATAGTGCGGCGTCTATAAAACATATAGGTATACCCCAATATAAAAACCAAATTTGCTGGGGGAAAAAAAAGTGGGTTACAAATTTCTTTTTTTTTGTAGTTACAAATCGTGACATAATAATTAATATAATACCAAATCATATCCAGATAAAAATGTTCATTTTGTAAAGGTGGGGTGCTATGGTAACGTTACCCCGGTGATCCCAGTAAAAAAACCTACTTTTTCCAGGTCCAGAGTGAGTTATAAAAATTTTTTTTGTAGTTACAAATTATTACATAATAATTAGCGGTAACGCGAAAAAATAACCCCAAACATTATTTACTAAGATACCTATATTACACAACTTTAGATAACTTCCACAAAACTAAAATCTATTTTTTTCTTTTTATTTAATAGTTTTCAATTAAATAACAATTATACAATGTTACATACATGATAGGTACAATATGTATATAATAAAATAATTTAAAACAATGATCAATTTTTATTATGTGTTCTTTATCGAGAAAAGTTTTTAGTACACATGAGCATTTATGGCTGTTTTTTTTACATTTCCACCGTATTAAATTTGAACAAACTTTATGTACAACATACATGTATCCTTTGAAAGCTAGTTTCTCCTGACCTTTCTGGCCTTCAAAAAAATATCCATATTTAATTTAATTTAAAATTTTTAAAAAATAATTAAATAAATGTTGAAAAATCACAAAATGTTGTATAATACAGATTAACACGACAAATGTTCGCAGTCCGCACAATTTTGGTATTTATTATGTACTTACACGCAAACTGTTACAGATAATATATAGCTAGGACGTATTCAAGCAACTTAGTACAACTCTGTAGTAAACCCATATTATCTAAAGATTGTTATCGAATATCGACATTTTAAAAATGACAGTTACAATTGATAAAACGCTCACGGTAAACATTGTTTAGGAACCGTGTGCAATTTCACACATTTCTATCTAATAATAAACATATGTATAACAGTATAACTTACTATACACATATCATATTATATGTGGTGTGTTTAAATATCAGGGGCAAATCGAGATTCCCCGCTAATTAGCAGCTGGCCAATACACATTTGATAAATACATCTTATGATAAGACTGTAAATAATACAAATAAAAATAATAAAAAATAAAAATACCTATATTATTTAACTAATATTAAAAATTATTAAACTATATACCTACATATTTTGGTGTTGAGTTACTTGTAGAATTATTTATACATATATATACCTACAACTAAAATTTAATTAAATATTTATTACATTTTAGTAGGTACATTATTTCCGTGTTTATTTTTTCTCGGGGTTATTTTTACGGGGTCTAAAATTCCAGGGTTATTTTTTAGGGGATTTGATCCCAGTAAAAAACCTACTTTTTCCAGGTCCAGAGTAAGTTATAAAATTTTTTTTTGTAGTTACAAATTATTACATAATAATTAGCACAATACCATACTTTTTTTTACCCAAAATTTCAATGTGGTTGTGCCAGGGTAACGCACCTTCGTTTGCGCACATAATATATTACATACCTACCTATTTGGTACTTATTAACCAGTAATCATTAATGTGGAATTCGTATAAACAGTTGAAGTACATTTGGCAACCTACCTACGACCCAAGAATAATAATTATAGTAATTAAAAATAGTTTAAACATATTTAAACTATACGTTTTAAAGGCGTGAATCCTTTTTATATATATAATTGCCACGTTTTGTAAGACACGGATGTACTACATCCAAATAACTATATATATATATATATATATATATATATAATATATATGTATATGTATGTGTGTGTGTGTGTGTGTGTGTGTATAGATGATAATAGTGAGTAAATTATATTATAAATATTCTTATAAACGCATTTCAATAAAGAAATAAATGTGAAACGACATATTATTTGTATCGACGGTCACTTTCCACATCCTGTATAATATACCGAGTGTATAACCTATATACCTACGCTTTTATATTATATATATATATAATGATATAGTAATATTAATAATAATAATAATATTATTATATATATATATATAATGTAATTATAAACTAACGATAAATTATTATTCATCCGTCTAATATAATAGATTTATGGGTTCCGCAAAAAGGTCTGATCATGTGGAGACGAACCGAGCTCAATAGTATAATACAATAATATTGAATTGTACGTATAAAATCGTAAACTGTATATACATTTGAAATGTCCGGTGTGAACAATGAACATTGTAACTAACACCAGAGGTGCACTATTTTATTTTTTCTGTATAAATGACCATTTGAATTGGTTTGGTGCCTTTTTCTTCCCATAGAAATTAATATTTATAATATACCGCCCGGACAAATTTCACATGCTCCATTCGAGTGAATAGAATGTTCGACTACTTGAGAGTATAATAGAGACAATATATACCGTATACGACGGATATCCAGTTGTCAAGTATGTTTTCGTCTTTTAGACCGAACAATTAAACACATGTTGCAGCATTGTACATTTTTTCAAAGAACCGGGCATCGACCTGAAAACACTACCCTTAGATTTAGACACCAAATTCGAAAGTGCTACGTTGCCATAAATAATAAATTATATTACACTGATCACTAAGTTTCGTATTTTTAATCAAAAATAAATTACTATTCTCTGTAATCGCTTTTAATAATAATCAATTAACTATACACTTATTATCTAATAGGTACATCATTCGAGTAATGCAAGTAATAAATTCGGTATTAATCTTAAAATTCCACTAAACACAAATAAAAATAGGACCTTACAAAGTTCATTTCATGTGTTAATTTTTGAGTTTACAACTCAATATTTATACATACAACACTCCTCGATCAGGAAAAAAAAAAAAAACATCTAAATTATCGAACCGTCTAAAAAGTCCGTATGAATAATTTAATTTTTATGTCAAAATGTGTGTACCTATGTACCTACTTGAGATTATTTAAAGAAATTATAAGTACAGATTATCTAATATTGGGTAAATTCAGAATATTCAAAGTTCCTCCCCTCAATGACTCACCAAAGTTTGACTTTTTTTAAAAAAAAAAATATTCATTCTTGATGTAAATTTTAAAATTTAAAACTTGAAATTTATATAGGTACTATGATACAAGTGTGTAGTTATAGATTTATGTGTACCTATTTATATTATTTGGAACCTACCTACCTATTCGATTTCCTAAATACGCCCTTATACCAATAACTAGTAAGCCCATACAACGCACACAAATTAGGTATTGACGAAAATCAAATTATTTTAAATAATATATTTGCGTTTTTTTAAAAAATGTGAGTATAATACATATACAAATTTAGAAAAAACATATATTGGTAACCCTGTAGTAGTAAGCATTTACTTATAGACTTAAGTCTGCAGTTAAAATGACAAGGAAAGTATTGTCGCCAAATGGTGGTGTACTATATAATATATATTCAAACGTTCTTCTGCTGAATATAATATGAATTTTAATATTCAAATGCAGGACATACTCGTATAACTAAATGGATAATTAAATCACGGCGATCGTAAAAACATATTTGCAGTTGTTGGGTACCGGATGTTCTTAATGCTAGTATAAAACGATTAGTGTATACACTCATAACATTATAATAAATTATCACCAAAGCACGAATGTAAAGCACGTTTTTTTCTTTTTTTCCTTATATATACATATGCTCAATATGAACTTTATGTTATCAGCTGACACCCGATAGCTATAAATTAAATTTGTATTATCTATATAATATACCAATATTATATGCCTAGAATATTATATTATATTATATTATGTTTTTATATATTGTATAACATTACATATATTAATACGAATTCATTCAAGACAAACATTATTTTTCTTTTAAATGTAACAAAATTGTTTATACATATTTGATGTGTTTTAAAAATTACACATTTAAAACAGGTACCTATTTTTTAGTTTTTCGGTATGGAATTATTCTTATACACTATTAATACATTAGAATAGTTCCGAAATCACGTGCAAATTGAAATTGTTTTTTAATTGAATTCAGCATAAGAGAATAAAAATGCTAACCCCTCCAAAATTATTCATAGTTCTCCCCTTCAATATAGATGACGGAATAACACGACATTGGAACACGAGTGTTAATTTTTTTGTGGATCCCAAATTTCTGTATATTTTCAGTACTTTCCCTCAGTTTGGAACGTACTTGTACTTACACATATGGTAGAAAAAACGTCCTTCAATTCTCTCAAATACACCTCTGACAAGTGAAACACTCAATTGTTTCGTGTAACATACATTTTGTAATTAAAAAAAGTTATATAGGTTCAGGAATTCTGTTGAAAAATACATGTCTTATTCACATATGTCATAGCTAATTCACAAGTTAAAATCGTATTCATTATTTAAAAAAACATTCGGTTGCGGTACCTATATATAGCGAAGGGGAATGTCAAAGTATAATTTTCTTGGTCTATAATCGTCTATACCAGAAAAGTTTATATGGTATCGCGTGCGTAGAAAGAACAGCATATTTGCTGTTAATAAATAATGATTGGAGAACTCTAGACTATATCCTTTAAATATTCTAGTCACGCGTCTACTTATATTTAAAATGAACATATACTTATTACATTTTCCTCACTAGAGTTAGGTACTAGTTAGTATTTTTATTTTAAATATTATATCCAAAACTTTAACGTACTGTATAAGTGTAGGTAGTATATATGATTAATCAAGAGAGTGTTTAAGGGGGGTTCGAGTGTTTTAAGTCCTGCCTCCCCCTTATAAATATATGATAAATATGGGAAGGGACAGTTTTATCGCAAAATTATAAAAGAAACATCGGTAATCACTTTAGCTAGTATTAAGACGTTGATAACTTATTAAAAACTTACACTTTTCGTAATTTCAAATACTTTTTGTACATATAGATTAATATTTTTTATTTTTCATTCATGTTTATCAAAAATAAATAATAATATTATTATTTGTATTTTTTTTTTGTATTAATCAACGTTTTTATTGTTTATTATTTGAAATTTATTTTTCTACAACTTTCATGTAGATGGTTAGTTTTTTTCATTTTTCAAGTCTGTAGGTTATTTTTTCATTATTAATATATTTTAGGCTATATTTGAAGTTTTTAAATTTAAAAAGTATCATTTAAGATATTCTAAAGAAAATCAACTTCCGAGGTCCATTAATAAATTTCTACCAAATCATAATTGTATTTAAAAGACATAAAGTTATAATATATATATATATATAATTAAATATGATTTTAACTGAAATTATACAGTACCTAGTTAATATATACTTATTGTATGTTACATAAAGAAAAAAAATATTATAAAATTCGAAGTCCCATACAAAATTTAAAATCTTCAGGTCTGTAGGTCACGGTTCCTAACCCCTCTTAACCTGACCAATAAAATATGAATAATTATCTTATTTTTTTTGTTGTCAACATTATGTTTAAACTTTATGCTCCCTAGGCCCTACTGATCGGTTTTTAGAAAATTGGCAAATAGTTTAAATATAATTTTAACGATGACACAACAATTTTTACTCTGCGTATCGTATTTTTTGCTATACTGCCCGTTAAACATTATATTAAGTAGCTGTGCCAAATCTAGTTGTGCTGACGTGACTCCAGATAACTAAATAGTCGATACTAGTATTACTACCTTCATTCGGTTCGGCACATTTGGCCTGGCTTTTTGGGACACCCGGCACGTTGATTTATTCGGATTTCAAGCCCATTTCTCTTTGCCAATCCTGAAAATTTCGGTTCAGCCTAAGGGACCCAATACGGTATCGACAGTACGGCAAAATTATTTTGGCTGAGTGAAGAGACGAATGGGCTCAACGGCCGCGACAAAATTCCGTCGCCGTGCCGTGTAGCATCCATCCACTGCCACTGCAGTCCACGGCCCTCGGACGCGTATTCAGAACCACTCGGCTCCGATCGGTCTATTCGATTTCGCCGCGGTTTTCTTGATTATTTGTCACAATTATTTATCGACGTTATTTCATTACTTACCGTTTCTTTCGCTTAGGATCTATTTATCGGTCTGCGAAATGCATAGGTATAATAGATTTATTATACATGTTTATGAGTCTATGGAAAAATGCAACTATATTTGATTACCTTCTTTGGGCACCTATCTACTTGTATACGGACGGTATGGGTACTTTTTACTTATATTTCGTATTGTACAATTTATTAGGTACTTTTAATATAATACCTATAATTTATCGGTGCCTAGTACCTACTTAGATATTTATGAAATAACACCACACTCTATTACAGGTACATTATAAATTAGGAGGTTTCCTCGAAAACTTATAAAACACTTGGGTATGTTTTGAATATTCTAAATTCGTGTTAATTAACAGTGAATACATTTTAATTTATTGAATTTATACACTAAACATATTTTATGTACCTATTATAATGTACCTATAATATTATAATATACAAATACCGAAATAATTAGAAAATTCAAATGTGCAGAGCGATTCTCGACGTATCAAAATACACCGCGTCCCTCCTTTCCCACCGACCGGTTCAGTGGCGTACGTGACCAAATGCACGCATTCGTATTAAACGGTTTTATTCTTACCTACGGTAGTGTCGATGAGTCACCATTGAGATACCATCAATTTTGGTCGTTTTATTATTATTTATTTAAATAATGGACAGATATTGATACAGAATTCTAAATTACCCTTGTGCAAGCCTTAAGGGGGGGGGGCGATTCTTGAATTTGTGATATATTCAGTCGCATGCGACATAATTTTTCAATTTATCGAATGCGACAAAGTTTTGTCGAATGTGGCAAATAAATCATATTCTTGAACATAAACCGATATAATTTTATAGCTCGTCAATGTGATAAAATTTATCACATAAACCACTGTGGTAAATACTGGTAATCTACACTTTAATGTTATCATTTTATTGTTATTATTAAAATCGCAAATTGTATTTTTGTAAAAACTGTATTTACTGCGTGTCTATTTTTTAAATATTGTATTTAAATTAAAATATTTAGTTAATTATAAATTAAACTTTAAATATATATTTATTAAAAATTTGTCAGATTTTTAAATAGGCAATCTAAAAGTTTTTATAAATAATTTATCAGACATCAAAAATGGATTCACAATTTTGTCTCTTCTCAATGTCATACATTGCACTACATTATGTTGATTTTCAATATTTTGTAATAAATATAAATTTGCAAATTCCTTAAAATTTGCCATAATTAAATTAATATTTTATATAATATGGTAAAAAAATATAATATACCTATTATAGTAAAAGTAAATCGAGTAGATACTATAATAATATGATAAAAGTAAGTAATCACTGGCTAATTTTTTTGCGATAAAATTTAGTCATTGTTTTTATTACAGTAGACAAATAATCGAACGTTTTTCATTCGATAAGAATGAATTCAAGTATAGCAATTATAGTATATGATATATGATAGTAAATAATAGCAAAACACAATTCCATGCGATAAGAAATTTAATCGAATTCGATTAATTATATCACAAATTTAAGAATCTGGTCTGTGCTGTGTGATAAATTTCTGGATATCTATGAAGATAGGAATTCGTTCAAAATCAATAGTATTAAAAGGATATTAATAGGAAATTCATAGAATGTACCTACCCAAATAAGACGATTATATAACCATAGTGCAAACATTGTTCACGGTTCATTATACCAACACACACGCCACTTGTTTCTAGAAAACTAAACTTAAAACTAAATATATTTTAATCTTTAAACTGCTTGTGAGTGAAAAAACCGTGCATAAAACTGTATAAAAAACGTGTAAAAATTAATCGTTTGTTCGTTTGGTTTTTTGCCATATAATCAAAACCGTACAGTTAACGATAAGTAACGACACTAAGGGTACTAAACTTAAAATAAAAGTCAATAGAATTTGAATTAGCGAAGTAAATTTCTAGTTCTGATTACTGGGTCAAGTTTTTATAAAATGTTTTAATTTCCAATTGTACCCATTCGTTTTAAGTTTCTAAACATAACATTAAATAGGTACCAAATATCCCCGTTGTGGCAGTACATCAGTCTGTCCTTACAATTCGTTGTCATAGTTAGCAATAAATATATTTAAAATTTGTATTAGTTTGTTGGTTTTACATAAAATTGGTCTATACATAAATATAGTAGGCTAAACAAATTGTTTATGAAATTATAGTATATTCTTTAAAATATGTTTACAAAACGAGAATTTAGCACGCTCACATAATGGACTTTCATAGGTTGTTAATTAACTGGTTTGGTTATGGATGCAAAGCCAAACGTGCAAAACCAAAACCAATGTTATACTAATAATATTGAATTGTGTAGGTACTTAATTTTAAAATTTAGATTATTTTTAATCATAAACATTTTTCTGACTATATATTTATATTACCGAGAGGTGGAGGGCTACCCTAAAACCCCTTCATCAGTTCGTCCCTGACAATGAATGAATTGATATAAACAAAAATGATGTAAATATTACGTGATACTGTAAACACAATTCCCCCCCCCCTTAGTGAATTCCGCGCATGAACCTGAGAATACCTATAAATAAACTTTCTTTCTATTTTCATTTTAAATATTTAGGACTCTAAAAATTCTTGTATGAAAATTATTTTCAGCTATTACTTCATTAAAAACGAAAAATTATATATACACGACAGACACGATAATTAACGACTTTTTTTTATACGCCCTTAATAAAACAAATACAAAATTAACAAAACCATCATGACAATATAATCTCTACATTTTTTTATTCGAATAATTAACATACAACGTGGCATTGTCAAGGATCTTAATAATGTTCATGCTATGTGTGTATACACGGAAGGGGATGTGGAGTCTAATCCCCCATTAGTTGATTTACTATCTCATCATTTTAAAAATATATATTAAAAACCGAATTTCTCCAGAAGTGTAAACCTAATTTAAATTAAATTGAACCAACATTTAACTAATCTCAAATATTCTTACATTTCTAAATATATTTTAATAAAAACATTCAAAGTAAAATTTCATTATTATTTCATGCACAGGCCCAGTAAATACATTCATATTTTGATCTACTACACTAATGATTATTGTGATCAAAATATGCGTTATAACTTTTTAAATTATTAGGTAAATATATTGATATAGGTATAGTTTTTAAAAAATTTAATAATGAAAAATCCACTAACATTTCAACATTTGTAGTTTCCGATCAAAACCATCCCAGGAATCTAATCGATTTATTTCAACTACAGTCTTAATTTTCATTTTTTTTTATTTCCTTAAAACCGAATAATTATGGAATCCGGGTAAAAAATTAGTTTTTCCCTACTGATCCTTCTCCCACCTCCCATTAAAAAAACAAAAATTGTATATACCACTATTAGTAAGCGTGTATTTTTTATATAACAAATATAATATATATTTACACTTTTTACTTTTTTGTTATAGGGTGTAATTACAATTGGTTTTTTTGGTTTTTTGAAAAAAAAAAAAAAACGACCTCGGACGATGTCGGACAAATCTCCGTTAAACGACCCAAGAATTATACATCCGCGGTATAATTCGCTTAATGACGATCGCGGAGGATCAATTGATTACCAATAATTTTGCATTCAAAACAACAACCACCGGAATATAAATTAAATCTGTGAGTATAGTTATCAAACCTGAAAATGTATACCTAATTAAACAATATGAACGAATATATACTATCAATATATAATAATATAATATATATATATATATATATAATAATATATTATATAATAATAATGATATATATTATCATTATTTAATGTTTATTTTATTTTCCAGGTACACGAATCTATTTAAATTCTGAATGATCTATTTTTCAGTACACATATTATGTTCAACGTTTTCGGAAAATGGAAAATTCGTTAATAAATATAGCTTATTTTTAAAAACTAACATAAATATTCCATATTTAGCAAATAACCTAGTCGATAAATTCATTTTCGATACTTCAAAATAATTGTATTTCCCTTTATAACTTTTGTGAAATATAAATACTATACTTATCATATATATATATATAATTTATATTTTATATAATATATGTTAGAATTAATATTTAATTGTAAATTAATTGCTATTATTGTAACTATGTGTATTAGGTAATATTATATTTTTAGTTCACGTAGGTATTTACTCTTTTTTTCGACGTAATTTTTAATATATTTTAATGTTGTACATTAAACTTTAAAATTGACTGATAACAGTGTGATTCACATAATCACATCAAACAAACAATGTTTTTTATAAAAATAAATAGATAATATTATAAACAAATGCAATCATCAATTGTTATTAATTTTAATTATTCTTAAGTTCAAAAGTTATTTTAAACATTGTCATAATTCATAATTTTATTAGTATAGGTACATTAGTGTATAGATGAATAAATATATTGTAAATTATACTAATTCCATCCAGTATCAAAATTGTCGAATTTACTAAAAAATATTACGGAAATTTAATGTATACGGTTTTTAGTTTTTAACTTTTATATTATATAAAACAAAATGAATACATACTAATTTATAAATGAATCTAAATTTTATTTGGTAAGAATACAGTAAAAAAACTATGGAAAATAAGTGGACAGATAAAAAATCAAAAATCAACGGAAAAAAACACAAGTTCAAAAAACTGTTCTGCAGGTGCCTGTATTTTATTATAAGCAATTTGCAGCATATGCAGAATTTACAAAGTACCTACTATCCTATGAAAAAAGTCCTAACCTTACTGTTAAACTGATAGTTAAGAATATTTTCACGGAAAAGTTTTTCTAATACTAGATAGGTACTTCATGACTTGAGTTTTAGTAACTTTTACCTCTAAAAAATCACAATAAAAAAGGCAAGTGCTCTTGCTAGGGAGATCATATTTAAAAAATTGATAAACAAGATAAAAAATCACTTCGGGTTCGAGCTTGCTTTTAAACTTCAAAGTTCGGTTTGAGTTCGGTTCGACGCTTAAATTTTGAATTTGACCCACCTCTAGATATTATAAAATTGTCAATATAAATAAGAAAATTATATATAATAATATATAATTAATATATAAAATATATATATACCCCCGGTACACATTATATTATACATTGAAAATGGGTATTGTCACAACAAAATATTTGTATTAACTGGGTTTTGAAATCATTTTTGTCCATCTACATACGTGTAATTCTATTATAATCAAATATTATAAATATTATCCCGTGAAGTTAACGGAAATTTAAAAATTTCGAGTGGATTTTATTCTAAATATAAAAAATAATAACGTATTATACTTGGGTACACCTATAGGTACGTACCTGTATAATACCTATTCATATCGTATTTTATACACATATAACAATAACCAAAAAAAAAAAAAATAATAAAAATACACAATATACTCAAGGATTATAGAAAATATAAAGAATCAAACGTTTTAAACTGTCAAAACTTTTCACATTCGGACTACAAGACATTAATCAAAAAGTTGTCTTCCTGTCTTTACAGTGCGGTATACCGCACTATTATATATATTATATGGTCATAAGAAAAGAACATTATAGGTGCCGCCAATATAGTTGTAAATAATACCTAACCTGTCTTTACAGTGCGGTATACCGCACTGTTATATATATTATATGGTCATAAGAAAAGGACATTAGGTGCCATTAGGTTATCGTGTCCCACAGAGGATAATAATATGAAAGCATATACCTACTCTCACAATGGGCGCCATGTACAGGAAGGCTCTGGGGCTGCGCAGCCCCCCCATGATTCTCATATAAAAAATTCAATATTTTTTATATACATCCACAAAATATTAATTTTATTTTTAACAAATTAATTGAGATAGATAAATGTTTTTTTTTTTTTTATATTGATATCCGTAAATTTATGTTGTTATCATTTACACGGTATCAAGTTAACCTAAACATTTTTCGGATACCTAACCATAGAGTTCTAGTTGACCGTGGATCTAGGTGGCCCGTCACCGTTTACCAAGACCGTGAACCTTCTATCATAATTTGTTATCATATTCAAACTGTTTATAAAGATTCAAAATACAAAATCCTAAATTAAAATTTTTTAATTAACATATTATAATATATTTTATTGCAAATAAAATGAAAAAATAAAATTCTTTACTTTAGTATTTTAGTGTTAAAACTACAAATATCGTTGATAACGATTCGTTGATATGACGACGTTGAAGATACAGATAAAATCTTAATAACAAGGTAAATAATAAATTATGGATCTGATTTTGATGGTTATAAATTGAAATTACACAAGGATATGTTTTTGAATGTAGCAAAATCAAGAAAGGTCTCAATTAAAAATTTTGAAGATGTCTTGAAGCTAATGAAAAACGATGATGCACTAAGTCAAATGTTACCGGAGTTCAACAAAATATTATGTACCTATAATGTTAGTTATACCAGTATCGTCATATACATCTGAAAGATCTTTTTCTGACTTCGCAAACTTAAGACATACAAAAGGTCTATAATGGGCCAAATACTTTTGAATGATATTTCCATTCTTCATGTTCACCGCGATGAAGAAATAAATGTAGAAATTGTTGCAAACCAATTTATTAACAATTCTAAAGTGCGGAAAAATATATTTTCTTTATAAAATATATACGTTTAAAAAATAAATTTGCGGTTTTTAAATTTTTGTCTTGTGATTTTGTATGATATTAATATTATTAAAAATCAAAATGTTATAACATGCAAAACAACAAATAACTATATTTTAGTAATTATTTAACGAACAATTTTAGGAAAATAAAAACAAGAAATATATGATATGAGTTAGGTAGAATAATACATGAGTTTATAAAATAGTGAGCCCACCATAAAATTTTCAAAACCTGGCGCCTATATACGTCAGTATAAATTGTATTTGTGTATAAGTATATAATATTTATAGTATATTAGATTTATTATCTTATTTTGTTTTCAACTATATTTATTGAGACTATTATATTATTTTCCAGTTTTAAATATTTTGATTTCAATAATAATAATTTTTATTGATGAAATAAATAGTTTGAATGTATTATATTTATTGATATTATTTTATTATACTTAATAAATTTAGTAATTACAGTAGCCAATGATATGTGATCTTATATTGATATATATAATACTAATTATTACAAAAAAAAAAAAAAAAATTGTATTAGGTACCTATAGCTTCTTTATTAAGTTAAAAAAATATATTCACTTATAACTTATTACTTAAATGACTAACACAATATTAAAATTTGTATTTAATTAATAAATTATAGGTAGGTGTGTATTATAAATTTTAATATTATATTAAATACAATAATATTGTAATTAGGTAGGTATTATTGAAATTAGTAAAAAAAAATGTATTATAAAAGTATTTGATATTTTATCCAAGTCTGCCTATTATATGAGGTCTATGAGCGAAACACGCGTAAATATATCAATAATTAATATTAAAAGTTAAATAGTCTAAATTATGATTAATTTATATTATAATAACTGTTTTAAAAACCAAAGAGAATTACAATAATTTCCATCTGATAATTTATTGATACCTACTCGTATGTGGACATAATATTATTATGGCAATTATTGCGAAAAGCGTATTTTTTAAACAAAATTTCTAACCTACACATATAATATTATGACGAAATACGTGAGTCGGCCGCGATGCTCTCTCGGCCGGGACAATTGCCTTGCACGCGATGACCCTCTGGGGCATTTATTTAAGTTTAATCATTATTACACGATTATGTCTTTTATTATTATATACATATTATAGTTGAACAGTTGTGCCTATATATTAAATATAGGTATATTTGAAAGTTTAAAATATTATAGTTTACAGTAAGTATATATGCATATGTTTATATATATATATTGCATATACAAAGATTAGAAGAGAAATCAATGAACTAATATATATTTAGGTACTATATATATAATAACTCGAATAAGATAAGTTAAATTTATTGAAAAAACTTTAGTTAATAGTTTACTGAGAAAATTTGCAGTAGTGATTTTCTATACCTTTCTATTATCACACGTACACAATTTAGACGTAATTTATATTTACAAATACCGATCGATCTAGTAATGCGATAAAGATTCTTAAGACTGATCTAAGTTAACATTTTCGATGTTATCCTCCCAATAATTTCCAAAAATGAAGTTATATAATACATTTATAAATTAACATATTAAATTGTTGTTGAAAAAAATAAAAAAAATGGGAAAATCGTTTAAATTTAAATCAGTTTTTAGAATTCTAACTAGATCGATGAATTGCAGTTGGAAATAGAATGTCCAAATTTCTATGGCTATATACTCGTTTGTTACATATGCGTTAGGTAAAGAGAAACAGAATATAACCGTTTTCAATCTCCTTGAGTTTAAAGTTAAAATGGGAAAAATATGAACTTGACTTGGTTAAAAATAAGTTGATTATTTAATTTTCCATGAGAAAAATTAAAACTTAAATTTTTAAAATTTTTTAAAAATAGCATAATAAATGTACCTTAATATTATATTTAAATTTCGATTGAAACATAATAATATATAATTATAATTATTATTATATAATTATATAATAATATATAACAAATTCACGATAATAGTTGGCCTCCTAATGTGTTACCTTAATCGAATAACTTTAAAAATTAACTGTAAAAAGTTTAGTTAATTAATATTATAATGAAAATGTATACTATTTACTATAGTTAAGTTCGTATTAATATTTAATATAGTAAAATTAATGTAGAAAATATATACTTTTAAACTTAACTTTAACTTTTAATTTATATAATAGTTATAATGTCCGTCTTTATATATAATATGAAATGCGTACGTAGTAGGTACGTATATAAGCAAAGGGGCATAGATGTAGTAAATTCTCACTAATTAAAAACTCTATCCCTCTCCAAATATAATTAGAACCTCAAAATATGTACTAAAAATGTGAAACGTTAATGATGTAAAAAAACTTACGATTTATGAGTCAAAATTATATTAAAACAGTGATATTATAGACAATCTTAATTTGTGACAATTTGTATAACATATATCGTACAATATTTCTTCGTATATACTGCATGTTATTATATGTATATAATAATTTGAAAAAAAATTAAATCAGTAAGAATGCAATTGACTTTAAAATCCCAAAATGTTAAAAAAAAAATTATAATTTTCACGAATAAGAAATGCTTAAAAAAGTATACGTTTTTTAAAACACAAGATTAAGAATATTTTATTCGGAAAACTTCTTGAACCCGTTCAAATACAAAGACATAAATATAAATAAACGAAAATATTTTTAATATATTTTTTTTTTTAATAGAATATTATTTAACTTGGGCGTAAAAACTAATATAAAAAAAAAAATTATAATTTTCTATTAATTTCTATAAGATTGTTTCGTTATAGCCATATATTATATCATATATGGTCCATAATATGTATAGTATTATATAATGCAATTATTTTTTTCTGGATATATTTTTTTATAGAGATTTTTTTTCATCTATTTTTATGCCGATTTACAAAACTGTAAAAGTATGTTGTTTATCTATATAAATTACTGTTTAAATACTATGAATAATAAAATATTTTTTTCAAAAATATATCAATTGTTAACTATAGAATAATTAAAATCAGAATAAATATACTGCTACTGAATTACAAGCTTTCTTATCGTATGTAGATCAGGCATGATCATGTATAAATAACAATATAAATGAATAAGCTATAATAGCATGCGAGGCTGAGTTTCTGAATTGACAATGTTAGGAGGGATAAATGAAGTGAATTATTATGCTGTGTTATCATTACGTAATCATTTCATGAATGAAAAAACTGAATTTAAAATCATGGAAAACGAAAATAATAAGTAGATTCTCCTGGAAAAAAAAAAGTACCTAATTCACCTTAAGGTACGGTCTGCAAGGTGCGACCGGTCGCAACGACCGGTCGTCGTGATTGACGACGCGAGCGGTCGTCGCGACAATATATTGGAAGTATGGTCTGC
>JAIPRL010001555.1:31648-79183 GCA_025469235.1 Pemphigus obesinymphae | reverse complement strand
CAATCTGTAAAAAGATTTGAATGTGTCGGCCTGTTTTCTAGGGATCGATCGAGGCATTTTTCTTTATTATTACAGATTAAAATATAATCAATGTTTAAAAATTTTGATTTTTAATGATAAATAACACAACTAAAAAATAAAATAAAAATAAACGACTCGATCGATAAGACAAACTGATGAATTCAAAACAGTTTTCAGAATTGAAATCTGACTTTTCAAAGTCCCACAGTTTTGTCACGCTTTTAGGTCGATTTTTCGTTGGTGTTGCGGCCTCTTAAGTTAACAACAAAACTTACAAAACACATTTTGTACATAAAAATTGATTATATCGCATTCTATTTAAACGTAAATGGTATTTATTTTATATGTTATTGCTGTTAAATATATGTTGTTCATCCTAAATAATGCAGTTACAAATTAACGAATATTTATTACTTTCCATCTTCTGAACAACAAACGTCGGTGTGCCACTCCACATGAGCATACCGAGAATAACTTAACTGTATAGTTTCTGACATAACATCTGGGTGTTCAATAATATATTATAATTTAATTATATAAAATACCATTAAATAAGATCTCTAAACATTAAAATTATTTCTATTTGTTTGTCACAAATTTGAGATAAGCTAATATTAATAATTGTCTTGTTCGGTTGAATTGATAAAATTAAATAGGCGGTAAATAGGTTTTTACTAAATTTAATGCTATAAGTTCAACGGCATTAGGCGTTTTCACTCCCGTACATTTTCATCCCCACAATTTTTTTTAACTTTTTTAATTTGTATGTCATTTTAGATTTTGGATATTTATATAATTACTTTCAGTGACATTCCGTAATTTTGTTTTTGTTATTTGTGAACATATCTTTCTTAAGGTGGATTAACTAAAATATATCCTATATAGACTGTTTCAATGACATTTCTTGAATGTATACAAATGAGTGATAGTTTAACGAACGAACCTAACTTCTTCTTCTTCTCCTTCGCCTTCTCTCCCAACTATTTGGGGTCGGCCAATCCGAGATGGGAAAACTCGCCTATATTCTTTTTAATACTCCTCATACTTTTTTGACAAATTTTATGCCGGCTGTCGGCCTGACGCAACCTCAATTAGTCGACTTCTACTACAGTCATGAGGAAACCGTGGAGGTATTCTTAGCCCCCTCCACAGAGGTAACGAACCTAACTATTATGTAAAATTCGACAGGAGGTTTTAATAACAATTCATCTAAAAAAAATGCTCGTTTGTTTAATAATTTGGTCATTGGTCAATTCATTTAACGACAATAATATTGAACAATATTTAAAAAAACATATTGTTATGCTTTAAGACTTTTTAAAAAATGGTTAAATATGTACCTATAGATTTTTATAATTAATTAATTATAAACACCAGCTATACTAAGTGTTAAATCCCTGCGTTGCTTTGTTTTAATTTTCGGGGTGAAAATGACACTACTGGGAGTGAAAATGTACAGGGTTGAAATTTCCTAAATTCTGTTCTATTACTTTATGTGATTTTTTTTTGTGTATTTTTATCATATATAATGTATCATTAAATAATACATGATAAAATACGCAAAAATAATTATAATTATAATGTAATGTAGGTAAAATTATTTTAATAAAAATTACCTTAATTAATAAGATATACTATACCTAAATCATATTTCATAAAACAAAGTACAACGATGTATAAGTATGTAAAATATGAATATAAAATATTTATAAAGTATTAAACGCGAATTCAAGGGGACAAAGGAGACATGTGCAATCTCAAAATTCCAAAAAACATAAAATTATAATATATTATATAGACATGATATTATTATAGATAAATAGGTACCCCCCAAACCACTCAAGGACATGCACCCTCCCTTCGTGAAATATTTCTGGATTTGCTCCGGATAATAATTATTAAGTGTAGACGTGTAGTGGTGTACGTGTACTTATCTATTATAATAATTTATAGGTAATGTAAATGATGAAGCTGTAAACCCGTCAACTTGTAATGACCTATTGTATCCAGTAAATAAATTACGTAAGTTTACATTAATATTTTATTTTAAATCAAATTATAATGAAATAATTGGTATTTAAATTTTTTTCATATAGTTTTATAATACCTAATCTACAATTTTATCTAACAAATTAATAAATTGTAATTTAAACTCTCTGCCGAAAAAATATGTATGAACTATAATATAAACGTATAATACGTATAAAACGTATACTTATCTAGTAATATTCATATAATTGATTAAATTATTTATGATTTATTAATCTCGGCAACTGATAATAACCGTAATTTAATTAAATAATAATAAATTGAATATCTAATACATTTTATAATTATTTGGTCTATACTAGTATAGGTACCTACTTATATAGTAGATACAACAATTGAGAGAAGAAATATTTATGAATATTTTAAACACAAAGTTTGGAAATTTAATTATCAAGCAATCTATATTTATATCTACATAACATAATGTAATAATAAAACTTAATATTTTGGTCAATATTTTTTTAGCTGAAAAATACAGAAATATATTTTCTAACTATGTATACTTCAATAAAATTCAGACAAAAGCAATAAACACTATTTTGCATACAGGTATTTATTTATAAATTAAAATTTTGTAACGATATTTATTGAATATAATTTTAAAATATTATGATAGTACAAATACTGCAGTAATATACTATACACCTATATATATATTATAGTATACACATATTATATTATCAAAATGTATTTTATTTAAATAGGTATCTACCATTTTTTAATTTATACATAAACATAATAATACAAGTATCTTAATATACGTAATATTATACGTATCTTAGATATAATTTTATTTTATATCGCCATACAGTTCTGGAAATTATCGAGTATCTTCTACATCGTATATTTCATAATATTGTTTTCAAAAAAAGTTACTCGATACATTAAAAAATTACTTTGAAACAATAACTTTTTTTTCTAAATTAAAATAAATATTAATAACTATAGGTACCTAATAACTATTACGATTATGAATAGTAGTTAGTACCACAGAATATAACCTAATAATAGAATAATAGATATAAATAAATAATAATAAGCCCTCAGATTAATAGTAACTATAGTGTACAGAGGCGTATTTCAAAAATGTTTAAGAGGGAAGTGGCAGTGGTGGATCTAAGAGTAATGCTGGTCGGAAAATTATATAAATAAATAATATATATATAATTAAAAATCTATATAGCTTGGGGCTCCTGAGCTATATAGATTTCATTGGGTTCAGTATACTACGAATTTATAGTTTAGGGCACCTCACAAAAAAAAAAATATAAAAAGGGTTTCAAAAACAAAAAACGAAACATAAAAGTCTTTTGAAATGGTAAAGGTTAAAAAACAAGCAAAAAAAAAAAATTTTTGAAAATTTGTTTCATCGCTGCACTGCAAATTGAAATATAATTAAATATATTGCATAAAATATATAATTTTAATAAATTTTCAAAATTTTTCGAGGAAAATATCAAATTAAATTAATATATATGTTAAATTAATAATATACTGGTTTAGAGAAAGCCTCAGAACAAAATTTAGCAAGGGACCCGTCTGTATTTGTCGACTAAACAACCGTTAAATCCGCCACCGAGGGGGGGAATATGAGATCGTTTTTCAATAAAGAAACCGTTTATCATTTTTTAAGTCGAGTATCTGGTAATGTATACGAATAGGTATCGAAAAACCCAAATAGAATTTCTGATGGAGAGGTTGCCATGTGTGAACCCCCCTTTCCATAAATACGCCACTGCTAGTATATAGTTTATACTATACTTACTAGTCGACCTGTACAAAAATAATATAGTATACTCTCTAACATTATTATTTTATTATTTATAACACAAATCTATTACCTACGTCAGATCTAAAATTAATATAATTATTAAAATTAATTTTAATGTATCGAATATTATGTACCTAACGAGTATCTAGTATTTAAATACTTAATATGTAGGTACTTATCTTGTATTTCAATATTTTTAAAATAAGTATCTAGTATATTGTATCTAGATACTAAAAATCAATGCATCTAGTATTGATAGTATCATTAGTATCTATAGATAGGTACTCATTTTGAAGTATCCTTTCCATCCCTGACTACATCAATGATTTTCAGTGGTAAAAACATGTCCACGAAACACAAATTAAATTACCCCTTAAAGTGATTTTAGAATTCAAAATATATATAAAGATGATTTCATAGGCGTTTGCAAATTAGAAATTAGAAAACAAATTACAGCGATGAGATCGTATCCGAAATATTGTTCTTTAAATAATATACAATAAGTATTTTAATTCTAAAACCATTTTTAAATTTATTTTACATAAATATACTTTTTAATAATATTGTGATTATACAACAATAAAAAGTGGTACTTACACATACAGGACTACTTATAGATTACTTTAAAAATGTATTTAAACACTTTTTAATTGTTGAATTTTTATTTTTATTAAAATTTAATAAAACAGAAATTTTCACAATTCGTAATTCATCTTTAGTACTATCAATAAAATATATAAACTCTGATCTTGGTTGAGAAATAATGTTCACGTTATCGGTGGCATGTGAAATACCTCTTTTGAGTGTTTTATCTAAAAACAAATAAATTAAAAGCGAATATCGGTATCTATATTAGTACACAGCCATAACTCATTCATAAATAAAAATTCATAAGTCGCGATTATTGGTCGGGGGATAACTAATCGATTTGTAGTTCATCCCATAGAGGAACCGTGTTATTTTCATTGAATGTATACCTATCTCGTATTCTTGTAGCTTTTGTTATTATGTTTTTAATATGGCGTTCAGAAGTTTCACTTAATTTGCTCATGGTATGCTATGCCTTTAAATTTTAGGTTCTGAGCGAAGCAAAGAATGTAAATTTGATAAATGGTCGGATATACGTAAGATCCTTGTGTGATGCCTGTGAGTATATAGCTAAACGTCCAGACCAAAGCAATATTATGGGTAACTTTGTTGTTAACAAATTTTAGTAAATGTTTACAACAAAGTTGTCAATAATGTGGAAAAACTTGTACGTCCAGACCAAAGAAACATTGTCCACATTTTAGTGTCTGGCAAGATGTTTAATGAGGACATACGTATTTATTGCAGCAGATTGCACAGTAATTTTAAATTATCGTAAAAAAAAAAAACACAAAAAAGATTTTGGGTTTGTTATAGTGTCTCATACGTAGGAATAATATTAATGGGATAAATTATCGTGTAATATATAATGATATAATAATAAACATCATGTTGCCCACAATGTTGCTTTGGTCTGGATGAAGCATTAGACGATAGCTATAGATAGTGTTTTCAGTTTTTACCCTGGAAAACATGTTAAGACGCCACATCATCCATTTTTAAGGAGTTCCGTATAAGCAATTTTAAGAAATATTTCGAAAAATTAAAATGGAATAATTAAAAAATGTTAAAATACATTTTAAAAGTAATCTAAAAATAGTTCCTTACCCATATCACTTTTATTGTTATATAATCAAGGCATGTGTTCAAAAACATGTTTACGAAAAATATTAAAAAAAAAGGAATTTAAATTGATTTTAGAGGTAATACACCTATTATAAAATTAATAAAGGACAATATTTTGGAGACGATCTCATCGGTGTTTTACGGCATTTTAATTATATTGTTCAATATTGTATGTATAAAAAACCTTGTTTTTTACTTTTTTGGATAATATTAACTTTTTTAGAAATTAATATTTTTAAAAACGCCGATGAGATCGTCTCCAAAATATTATACTTTATATATTTGATAATAGGAATTTTAATTTAAAAATCATTTTAAGAGAAATTTTGTTTGTTTTTCGTGAAAATATTTAGCCTATTGTTTATATTACAGTATACAGAGGATGCAGTCAGTGCAAACAATTTCTAATGAAAAACGAATGTTAGAATTTCTCATTTTTAACAACTTACAAACATCTTAAAACTATGAAACGAAAAATAAATAATAGATAACAACATTATCTAGTACCCTACATAGCCTTTTTTCGATATTTAAATTTTTTTAAGAATTATATTTATTTAAAAAAATCTAAAAAGTTAGTTTTTTAATAACTGATAAAAAAAAGGTTTAGATGCACATATTACAAAACGGCTATTGAGGTACTAAATAATATAATTCTAAATCATTTATTTTTGTTTCAACTTACTATGATGTTTTTAAGTTGTTATAAATGATAAATTCAAAAGTAATATTTTCAATAAAATTTTATAAATTCATAACCAACAACCACAATAAAAAATTATATAGTTATGGGACAAATTATTAATTATTTTTTAAATGCATATAAATATTTTACTATATAGTTAGATATTCATTTTTTTTGACATTTTCTAAAAATTGCCTATAAAGAACCCTTTAAAAATGGCTGCGCTGACATCCTCTTAAGAAATGGTTTTATTAGGATTATTAAAGAAATTGGGGTAGCTAGTTGACGAAGTGTATGAAATTTATGCAGAAGTCCGTCATGCCAGATTTAACCAAAAGTCTTTTCCGCATCTAGAAAAATGTTTGCAGTCATCTTCCTATTATTACAGTTTTTACTAATTTGGTAGACTAATCAGTAGATTAGCTGCAGAACCGTCGAGTGTTTTTTACGGAAACTGAACTGTTCTCGATGTATTTTGTGGTGGATAGCTTTTTTTATTTCGGTGAGAACAATTTTCTCGAAAAGTTTGGATGTAGAAGATAGTAGGGCGATTGGGTGATAGTTGACAGGATGGAAAAGGTACATTTCCCTAGAACCCCCCCTCCCCCTTATAATTTTTAACCAAACCCGGGGCTTTCGTTTGTTCTTCATTTGTTCTCATTTGGTCATTACCGTAATGATTGTGGCCTGTTTCCATATGTCCGGGAACAGCAGTGAATTTTAAAGTGGAGAATTAATCATAAGATCAGCATCATGGGCTTTACAGCTTGGGCAGATTTTAATGAAATATTCTATATATTGTACCCGGAGTAGTAATATCCTTGTGGATTATAGCTGATTTGTTGATTGTTCGTATGCTATCTGTTACTTCAGGTAGCTCTAGACTTTGATTGGGAAAATTGGCATTCATAGGTGTCTGTGAAAAACTCTACTCGTTCGTTGACTGAGTAAGCTATGCCATTTGGAAAATGGTAAATAGGTAAATATATGATTAATATATATAAATTTCTGGGGATTTGTGAAGTTGATTTCTGTTTAATCTATGAATTAAACCGTTGTCAAGATCAAGCGAGGATAGTTACTCATTCCAATCATCTTGTTTTTGAGGCTATAACATAGATCTGATAAATGTGATTTTATTTTTTCGCTGACGTTTTGTGACTGGGTTTTTGAAGTTACCACTTGCGGAAGAGGTGGTTTTTCGTAGTAATTACATATTTACATCATTTACATCCATAATTTCGGCTGAGAGACGATTGGGGTAGAATGACTTATGATTGATTTGGAATTCGCTTTTATTAACCTGATTGTATGATTAAAGTGTGTATTAGGATGGCCGTGTCTTTGTGGTCAGTTGAGACAACTGGGAAAACACCGTCTTTGTTAACATATTGTAGAGAAATTTTGATAATTTTCTCCAATTTATTTTGTGACTAGTTGTTGACGGTAAAGAGATTACCGGTGAAACAGATATTTTAAGGTAGAAAACTGTTGTATACCGTATACAAGTACACCATAGTCTGTATGGGTATGCACATTGCACATTGCACATAAGTGATGGTGTACGCAGCTCATATTTTAAAGTCATATGCAGCGAACATTTACAAAAGTTTCATAAGACACAAATCTATACAATGCACACATCCACAATAATTTTGTTTACATACATACCTATGTAATAAATATTGTATTTATATTGAAATCAGTATAACCATTAATGAATATTTTAAATTCCCATAATAAGATTTAATTAAATGTTTAGTTAAGTCTTTACATTGAAATTGGTGCAAAAATTATTTGATTTTTGATCACCCAACCAGTAGCCACGAACCTTGATACTTAGGGCCAGTTGTACAGTGCTTGTTTATACTATGATTAAGTTTTAATCAACGATTAAGGCATTTAGATCATTGTACAGTGCCTGTTAAATGTTTAATCACTGATTAAAGGACCGTTAAGTTAATGTACCAAATATTGTCGGTAAAACAGCGATTACTATTTAACCAGCGATTATATTTCATGTTATCATTATTAATAATTGTTATCAATTATTACTTCAGTAGGTAGTTCGGTTTGATATTATAACTAATTAGTGAATTTGTTTGAAGTCTTATTTCAATTAAATTTTACATTTTTAGTATATCTGTTGTTTAATTAGATATATTGTTTTATTCATCGTTATTTTTATTCATAATGTATTTCAATTATAACGACAACTATTTTGAATCTGATTCTGATATCGAAGATTATGAATTTAACGATCGCTTTTCCCAGACGTCAAAGAATTTTTAGATCTAGAGCAGATTATTTTACCTATTGGAGGGATGAGTTCTTTGAAAGATATCGATTATCAAAAACTACCGTTAAATTTAAATTAGCTGTGTGAGGATTTTTTATAGAATGGCAGTTGAATTCATTTTCAATCTTAAGCCATGTTTCTTTTTTCATTCTATTCAAAAATTAAATAAGTGAAAGTTTGTACATTATTAAATATTTTTATTAAAATATTCAAAGATACATTTAATTAGTATATAATATATTGATAAATTCTTGTTTCTTTTTACTTTGCATTTACTGCGTCTGTCTTCATACACTGGATTACTGATTTATGTTTCTTTACCAAACAAACAAGAAAATCCGTTTCTGCTGCCGAGAAATTTGCTGTGTATTTTTTTTCCAAGGCCATAATAAAAAATGAAACGAAATAATCATACTTGAAGTTGAACGTTTGTAATTTAAATTCAAATATTATTATTTTTGCAAAATTATAATATGACTGGTGATAGAACAGAATTTCACTTAAATGCGTACCAACTGTAATAGAAAAAAATGAAAATATTGTATATGAATTATCACCCCCCCCCCATTTTGATCATTGATTAACTAATCACAACCGAATCGCCAACACACGGTGATCAATAATTCAATCAGTAATCAATAATTAAAATTTGATTGTTAATTTGTTAATCAATGTTTCACGGAACTGTACAACTGACCCTTATAGTATAGTACTTACTATCTTAGTCCGCGCCAGTAGTGTAATTTAAAGTAAATTGTAGGAGAGGAGTCAAATTGTAATAAGTCCTTTTAAACCTATTTTTCATAAAAAGTGGGGGGCTTTTTCCTCTTTCACCCAAAAATATATTTACCTACCAATTATAAAATCTATGTACCTAGTATAGATATATATACTCGTATTATGTAATTATGTTAATATTTAATAACAAACTTATTAAATCTATGTAAAATGTAGACATAGAAGATATGCGTGAATATATCAGTAAAATATTATTAGTATTATACTAATCAATTTAAAATTTAAATATGTATTTTTAGAAATAACAATAAATTTATTATTTTTAAAGTAGATAAATAATATTTGTTTATAAATGAAAATATTTATTGAGATATTTAGACATAATATAAGTAGATTGATACTTGTATGAATATGGAATTGATAGAAATATTATTATTATAATAATTACTGTATATTATTATTATTACACCATAGTCGATACGATAATGATTATTATACAATTCACCAATGGTTGAAATGTAATATTAGATAATAGTAGATACTTTTTTTATTAGCCATTAGGCGATACCTAGTTATTTAAATTATAAAGTATAAAATTATTATGCAATATGATAAATTTGATTAATCACTGATATAGTTTTAATTTTAATTATTTTTAAGATAAATCAATCGTTGTGTCTTCACCAACTGGATCTGGAAAAACAGTTATTTTTGAATTAGCAATCATTCGTTTTTTAGAAATGTTTGGAAAATTGTCCAATGATTTGGAAAATTCAAAAATTATTTACGGTAAAACTTATCAGTTATCATTATTTATACTTATTATTTATAAGTTAATATAATATATAATACATACCTATTATACCTATATAAAAGAGTATAAATTTAATTTAATGTATAAGCTATATCTATATCAAACCGAATATTTTATATAAAACTTTAATTAAAATATTTGCCTAGAGTACCTATTCAAAAAATATTATTTAATAATAAATAGTTTAGACTATTAATCATCATCGGGTTATAAAATTAACAATATAAAAATTTTTTAATTAAATAGGGAGTAGAAGAACTTTGGTTGTTTAATAGTAAGTACTTGGTGGAAATATTGAATTTGAAAACAATGATAAATCATTTGCTTTAATAAAAATTATTCTGAATTTCTGAGTGGAAGTCAGTGTAATAATAGTAAATAGGCAGCTATAAAAACTTTATTTCTTATTTTTTGATTTATAGTGAAAGATCGTTAGGTATAATTGGTAGTTTTCCTTTACACTTAAAAAAACTGTAAGTGGGAAAATCAATACATTATTGTTCGAATTGTACCATCTAGATTCTGTATACCTATGTGTTCTGTATATATTCTGATACCTATATGTAGAATAATTCTCACATAGTCTAAGAAATGTCGACATAAATATTTTCAATTATACCAATATTAATGATGTTGTCAGTCCTAAGTCAAACATTTGGAAGATAAATATATTGATATATTAAAAATGGCTTATTACTACGCAATAATTATGTATGTTTAAAAAATATTTAGGTTACAATTTACAAAGTATATAATTATGCCTTTTTTAGGACATAATTTATCTATTCCGGAGATAATTTAATAAATACCTAATTTAATGCCAATTCTCAATAATGTGTTTTTGTCAAAAACATTTTATTTTATATAATTTATAATAATATATAGTTCTGAAATAGAAAATAAATTCAACGACAACCCACGGATTCTCGAGTACCTATTTACATACCCATAATCTACAAAACATGGTTTAAATATACAGGTTAATAATACTTAAATTACCATACTGTGCGATATATGAGTTTTAAAATGGTGACGTAAGGAGAGCCATTCTGATTGGTCTTTAATTGAACATTATTATATAAAATAATACTAATAAAATTATATATCACTAATATAACTGATACCATGGTGATAGTATAGTATCACAGGAGACGGTATCCTTATACTACTACACAGTTAAATAAATCTCATTTTGAATTTAGAGATAACAATCGAGGCGAAGTGTAATACCTAACTTGTATATAACATTTGTATTAACTTATATTAAACAATGGTCTAGATGAATTTTTTTTGATCAAAAAAGCTCTTTACATCAAAACTTCTACTTGATTCCTTTTACCCAAAAAGTTGTTTCTCAAAAATAAAAATAAATATTGTAAACCCAAGAAATTCCTTACTTTACTTAATATAATCTAAAATATGAAAAATAATAACCAAAATACATAGAATATATAAATAATAAGAAACTAGACTGAAACAGCTACTATACAATATTTACTAACTATGAATCAGACTATGAATTGTTCAAAATGTTTGCTAAATATCTAATATCGGACTAGCATAAAAAAATACAGTCCACGATCTGGTCAAAAGATACACAGCCAATAAAATATTTTAAATATTTTTTACTTTCGCGTGTTGAAAATCAAGATATATAGTATTAGAATCGAACTTTACAAAAATAAAATTTTACATATAAAATCAAATTTATATTCTAATTAAAAATAATTATTTTATTTTGACATTAAATACTATAATTTATAAACTAAGTTTTACTTCTATTTATGAGGATTCCAATTTCAGATACCGGAAGTTAGTTGGTGTAGATAACATTTTTAAATTGTTAATAATTTCTTTTTTCGTGGTGTGTTTAGAACTGTACAAATTTCGGGTCTTAAACAACTAAACTCAAAAATCCAGTTAAAAAATTGCTCAATATTGTGCATTTTACTAATAAAGCTATCTAACTGGTAAATAATAAAAACAAAAAAATGGAAACTTGTTTCAAAATATGAATAAACTCATGAAAATTAAACTAATGTACAGTTTTATTTAAAAAAAAAAAATCCCTACTGTAAATTTAAATAACCAATTCTAAGTTTTAATTTAATTGGGAAAAATGCAATAAAGGAAGGAATAATCTTTGTTGAGCCATGGAGGAGTCGTAGATTACAGGTTAATGATAAAATCGAGAATAACTATTATACATTTTCCGGGTAAAATGTTATAATGGTACGTAGTAGAATGTTTTTTAAAAAACTTTAACTTGATCGGAGTATTAGAAATAAAATAAAAAGATTAGCGGTACCTAAGTACACAATTTTTGTTCAAAGACAAAATGCACATTTTAACAAAAAAATTTCAATACTTTTAATAAAAGTATTTTATACCTATACACTATACAGATTTAAAAACTGTCGATTGTTTAAGTACTGTATTTCGACCATAGTTGTAAAACTAAAAGATTTTATTGTCCGAACTATAAAGTCTAAACTTGAAAATTAATCTAAAAATTTAATTAAAACTTTAAAATGGGAGAGGGGGAAGTATTTAAAAAAAAATTAGAATATATTTTAAAATCTAGATTTTAAATTTAATATAGATGGTACTTTAAAGTTTAAAGTGTATAGTCATTTAAGTATACCTAACCACTATAATATTTCAGGAAATTGTAAAAACCACGACCATATCTACAGGTGACCCAAAAGTTTTGGGGTTCAATTACTGGGATTTGGGAAGAAGAGTGTACAATTGATCTATATTCTATTATAAGATTTTATCTTATAATATTTTAACAATCACATAGAATAGGTATTATTTATTTTAGTACATTTTGAAATTTTGTTTGTATACCTTCTTGTACCTCTTTTATGAAAAATATCCAAAATCACGAAAATTGAGTTAAAAAATAAGTCTTATCTTATCACTTAGTATATAATCACCATTTATATATATATATGAATGAATAAATAATTACAAATATTTATAAATAAGAGATAGTTTTTTTTTTTTTTTTAATAGTGGCTCCAATAAAAACTTTGTGTTCTGAGCGTTATAAAGATTGGAAAAATAAATTTTCAATCCATGGACTTAAATGTGTTGAAATAACTGGAGATACAGAATTTTCTAATGACATAAACTTGATAAATAATTATCAAATGATAATAACTACACCGGAAAAATGGGATTCATTGACGAAAAACTGTAAAGAAAACAATTATAAATTGTACATGGTCAAACTCTTTTTGATTGACGAAGTATATCATTTAAAAAATACTTTATAACAATTGAGTTTATACCTATTAAATTTCGTGTTTTTAAGGTACATTTAATAAATGATAGTAATCGTGGAGCAACATTGGAAATTATTGTTAGTCGCATGAAAATGATCCCAAAAATTGTAAATGCATTAATTTATAAATATATACTATGTATAAATCAATATCATAAAATTAATAATTAATAAATATTATTATAACAATTTACTATTCGTTTTATTTTTACATAGAAAAAGTTCAACGATTTTACATTACGTTTTGTAGCCGTATCTGCTACAGTATCAAATATTGAAGATATTGCAAAATGGTTAAGCAATGATCAAAATCTTCCGGCCTATTACTTTAAGTATATATATATATATATTGAATATTTTATATTTACCTATAATTTAAATATAAATAATTTTTATATTAATATGTAATATTATTACATTTGATAACTTATTCTTTCATAGAAGTAATGAAGATGAAAGACCAGTAAAATTACGAAAAATTGTATTAGGTTATAATTCTAGTTTTGGTGGCTTCAAATTTGACCTAGACCTTACTTTCAAACTCAAACCATTAATAGCACAGTATTCAAATGGGCGACCTACTTTAGTAAGAAAGAAGTTAATTTATATAGATTAGTTAGATTTTTTTAAAATTGTATTTAAAGTTTAAATTTAAAAATGTATTTTAGATATTTTGTTCTACTAGGAAAAGTGTAGAATTTACTTGTAGTACTATAGTCAACGATGTTATTACAATTCCATTATCTGATGATAAGCAAAGAAGTATCGATGCCTTTTTAAAAGAAATAAATAACAACAAAATTAAAGGTATTTCGAATTTACAGACATTTTTATTGCATAAAATAAACTTATTTTAGATTCTGAGCGTAGCGAGGGAGTTAGTGGTTTTACAATGATGTTTATTTTTTATTTTTCTGTAAACGCACTTTATCTATCAGAACGAGTGCTCCGATTTTTACAAGTTTACTTGGTTTCCGGTAGCAAATTACATCTAGTTAGTACTTTTAAGAGGTAATTTTTCGATATTATCAATAGTTTTTTAATGCGTATGGTAAAACTACGAAAAAATAAGGAAAAAACCGCAAATATACGATTTTGTCAAATCGAAATTTTTCATTTCTTCGTAATTTTGTAAGATCGTATTTATTTCTACATTTGATCTTTGATGTAATGTTAAATATAGGTAGGTACTGAGTATATAACTAATATTAAGAGTTATGAATACTACACCGAAGCTACGCTCAGAATCGTTTTATTGAATGCAATGATTTATCATTGCTTTCAAATGAAATACATCCACCAAGAATATACTGCCCAGTAGCGAAGTGCATCCACTCCTACTGACACCCAACGAGTGAAGTGCACCTTTTTATAATATTTATATTTTTTATATAAATATAGTTTATATTAAAATGAAATATTAATATTTATAAAATAATTGGATCTAATTTTTCATGCATATTTAGATTTTTCACCTTGCTTAGGGTATTTAGACATTAGTTCATATCATATAATATAATTTTATTCTTTGTGCATAACATCTGACAATTATAAATAATATAAATTGATTATTATTATGGTTATTAAGGGGCCTCTACTTCACAATTTTTTGGTCGAAAACTACTCATTCTAATTCCAACAGTCCAGCACGATACGTACTCCGATAACAATTATTTTAAAAATATATATAGATTTTTTTATCACATACTCGAGGGAATGATCACGCCACATTTTTAATTTCATATTTTATATTATAATTAAAAGATAAAACTATTTAAAGTTTCCAAAATTTTCAATATTTTGAACATAAATATCTAATCAAATAAAAATAACTTTTAAAAAGTGCTTCGATCATTCCTTCGTAAATGTTATGGAAAATTCGAATATTTTTTCAAAATTAAAATGTATGTACCCATTGCAACATTCTGATGGAATTAGAATCGTGTATTTGAGTGAAAAATATACGGCTCTCCATATACTTTTAATACGGCTTACTAACACTAATGATCACTTACACATCACACAAGTATAAAATGGCACAAAGAAAGTATAATAAATTGCCTAAATAATACTCCTTTGAATCGAGTTGTGTGGATGTGCTAATAATCAAACTATTAGATCTTCTACAGGTTTCCTCAATAGGTATCTTGTATGCGTTACAAATATGATTTAAGAGGATTCCTGATACTGTTAGTTAGATTTCTAGTTAGTAATCCAGTTTGGGATATACATTTGGGTTATTCAATGGTTTTCGATTGCTCTGTTAAGGATGATTATTATTAGTTATTATCACATTTTTTCATACCATGGTTATTAAATAATTAACAATTATTCGTGTATATTAAAACCATTTATTGTTTACCTATATATTTATCCACTTATATATTTTATAGAACTGGTTAAACATGGCATTGGATGTCACCACGCTGGTATGTCATTTCAAGAAAGAAATGTTGTAGAAAATCTATTTCGAAATGGTTGCTTGAACATTCTTGTTACTACTAGTACGCTAGGTATTATAATAACAAGCATACATTTAGTACAATATATTACATTAAAAGGACACCACATCTACAAATTTTTAATGAAAAACTCGCATTTTTTTTCATTATCAGCGCCCTATCTGATGGATTTTTTATATGTTCATATTTACATTGCATAAGAGTTGTTAAAAAATCATTTTTTTACATTTTTAAATAACTTCATCTTTATAAAAATCAATTTATTAAAAAACAGTTAGATAGGGCATCAGATAATGTTGTTAGCTATACTTAATTTGTTTTTTGTTTCATATATTTATACGATATTTTTAAGGTGATAAAAATGAGAAATGCATAGTTAAACATATTTATTTTAAACAAATATTATAACTACACAACAATAAAAATAATATTGACACAAGAATATTTTTTAATTCATTTAAAAATATATTTAAATATTTTTAAATTGTTGAACTTTCATTTTTCTTGAAATTTTATTTAAATTTCCTATACAATACTCCATAAAAATTGAATGTGTGGTGTCTTCTTAGAGAGCCTCAAACTATCGATTTTTTTTGTTAAAAACTACTAATTATAATTTTAACAGTCCGACTTAATGCTCTGATAACAATTTTGAAAACGTATATAGATTCTTTTTTTCTTATTCGGGGGAATGATCAACTTATATTTTTAATTTTAATATTTAATATGTATATTTTAATAAAAACCGTATAAATTACAAATTCCTTAGTTTAAACCTGTGCATAATGGTACTGATTTACATTTCTGATATACGCTATTTATTACACCAGATTAGTAATATATTCGTTGTGATAATTGGAAAATCCAGGACAATGAATAAACTAAATAAAAAACATGTAACGAAATCACATCATTGGCAAATTTGGTAAATGGGAACTAAAATACATTATTTGTTAAATAACAAATAATTTAGAGAAAATAACTCTTTTCCTGCGATAAATGGAAGGGTTTATGGGATACACTGGTTACTTTTTTTACCATATTGGATTATGGTGCAAAAAAAAGTAAACTGATACTAACTTTTTTTTACACCAGTTTAACAAAACGAATTTCTAGAAAGTGTCCAAAACGTTTTTTTAAAAAATACTTTGATCATTTCTTCTCAAATTTTGTCAAAAATTTTAATTGAACAATGTACGACTTTTGTATTATCATGAATATTATTGGGTATCAGAATTTTGCCGGGAGTATTTTATAGAGATAACCTCATAAAAAAGTATGTAGGCTTCACACCTATTAAATTTTAATAACCCTTACAAATATAAAAATGTAACAGTCGCCAAGGATGTAAATGAACTGGACGAGTAAATATGACAAAATAAACAGAAATGTAAATAACTTTGTGATATGTACAAAATTACTGCCGTCTTGCTTCTTATCAGTACATTTATCAATTATTAATCGTATATCCATAGAGTCCATAAATTCAGTTTATTTGATTAATCATATGATCAATTCTCGGCTAATCAAAAGCGGAGCATGCCGAACGTTATTTTTGAGCAGTCTCGCTCGGAGTCGGGAAGTTACTGATATATCTGATTATTTCTTAGATTATATTATACTATAGTTGGAGACACCGTCTACTAGGTAATGCAATTCACCCGAGTCCATCATCTACGGCTATTTATGCGAGAAGTCGTATGAACAAACTTACAATACCTTCTGCGCATGCCTAAGTTAGATTTGTTATATTCCGTGGTTGTAACTTGTATATAACGCCTGTGCAGCTAATCTACGCACATGCACAGTAAGGATTGTAAGTTTGTTTGATAAGCGACTCATCGCACATGTTGGACACGCTAATATGTACCGTGGCTCCATCCATAGCATATGGTCTAAGGTTTATTTTGTCATAAAATTATAGGTGATACCCAGACCTTCTCATGCTACGGCTTGAGTCCTGGCGCGATCTAATGCATATATACACGTATAACACTTTTAAGGGGTCTCCACACCACTATTATTTTGGTAAAAATTTACTCATTCTAATTTCAACAGTCCGGCACAGTGCGTACTCCGATAACCATTTTGAAAACGTATATACATTTTTCATCACTTACTCCAGGGAATTTATTTTTATATTTTATACTATAATTTTAAAAGTTAAAACCATTTAAAGTTTCAAAAATTTTCAATATTTTGAACATAAATATCTAATTAAATAAAAACAATTTTTAAAAAGTGCTTTGATTATTCCCTCGTAAATGTTATAGAAAACTCGAATATGTTTTCAAAATTAAAATTGATGTACTCATTGCAACGTTTTGATGGAATTAGAATCATTTATTGAGTGAAAAATATACATTTTTTCGTGGTTATTTTATGATTTTTTTCGTGTAATGTGCACGCGGGTGCGTTTAATGGCTACCCGTATACTTTTGGTACGGGTTATTAACTTATTAACAGATCACGTACACTCACATAAGTACAAATACGTACAAAGAAAGTATAATAAATTGCCTAAATAATAATCCTTAGAATCGTGTTGTGTATTGTCCTCATAAACATGGAATATACAATACAAAGCATAAGCACAAAAAAAGAATAATAAATTGCCTATACAACACTCCTTAGAATTGTGTGGTGTAGAGAGGCTCTTTTAGATTATAATACTACACATTATACTAATATCATCAAATTTATTGCTAATTAATTATAGCGATGGGGGTTAATCTGTCAGCACATTTGGTTATAATAAAATCTACTGAATATTATAATTTTAATGGCTATAAAGAATATGACGAATGTCAAGTATTACAAATGATTGGGAGAGCTGGAAGGCCTCAATTTGATACTACTGCTACTGCTATCATTATGACGAAAACATCAATGAAGGTAAAATATATAAATTATTATAACACACATATTTAACTATTCACTATCTATAGTTATTTTAAATAACAAAACATTAAAATATGGTACATTTTCCCTGAAATTACTTTAATATTTTACACTATAATATTGGATTTGATTTTAATATGTTAGCTGATAATATATATGTATATTCAATCTTATATAATATAATCTATAGACAATTATATAGTATAATATACTATTGCAGTAGAAACCAGTAAGTACCTACTAATGAAATAATTAATCGATCATCACTAATTTTTATAGAGCATACCTACAATACATATAGTAAGTATATTATACTGTGTTAATTATAGATATGCAATATATTATTGGGGGACCATATTTAAAAATTTTAAAAATAGGTAAATTTTTTCATCCCCTCTTACCTCACAATGGTCTTTGTATCGTCATTATAATTTTATTTTATATGTCGACTTTCTAATTTCTTACTATTTTACATTTTCAAATAGGTATTTAAATAAAAAACAAAAACGTGAAATAAACGGGATCCACTTTAAAAACGAGGAATTAAGCGTTAGGAGTTTGTTGAGACAATGGGATGCAATACTGAAAAACGGGACAATCCGGTTTAAAATGGAACGTATGGTCACCCTAATATATATATAAGTATATACAGTAGCTTATTTAGGATTTCGTTGCCTAGGTACACATGTGCATTTTTGCTACCCTTCATGCAAGACGTAAAAGAAATAAATCACTCTAAACTGTACACATTTTATAATTTACTACCCCTTAAAAAAAGTGCTGTCTGGGGAATTTGCCTCCTGGCCCTACCCTAAATATTTTACAAATAAATTGGTATACTTATATTTATATTATTATACACTAATTATACAAGTGATAATATTTGTATACAATTATGATTTTATATCATACAGATATGTATATATATAGATATGTATATATATATATATATATATATATATATATATCATATACCTATCATCACTTTATTATTAGTAAAGAAATATTTTAAAATTTAAATTTTCGTTCGTAAAATAACAATAACAACAACAAAAATTACATAATATAAGCATTTATTTATTACATACATTTTTCAAATATATAATATACAAATATATGATTTAACATTATAATAATAGTAATATTAAAATTACACAAACACAATTTTAAATAGCATAAGTATACGACTAAAAGCCATTTAGCCATACATCAATACATAAAATATTGGTTCATATAATGTTACCTATATGTAATAAAATAAAAAATTTATAGAATAAACAATGTGTTTATTGTGCATAGTAATATTGACTTTAATTGTAGGATAGATCATGTAGTGAATTAAAAACAAACACATAACAGTACTACACCTATTTGATAATAAAGTAATACCTTTTATTTACATATATTTATGTATGTACAGTTGTGCAAAAAGATATTATTGTTCATTATGCAAAACTTACATATTTTGAAATTGTCTGCTGTCGAAAATAGTTCATAAAAATAAAAATACCTATATTGGAATAAAGTCATTCTATCTTATCTGCATAGTATTTGTAGTTCCACTATTACCAAATGGACTAGCATTATCTTGAAAAGTGATTTTTGGTACAAAACCACTTTCTCCATCTACGTAGTACGTGACAGTCATGAGCCTACCATCAGGAAGATACACAAAGTACGATCCTTCTACACGACCGGTATCTTTGCCAACTTCGTTTTGCCCGTAAAAGTTTCCACTTGGTTGATCTTCCACTTTGTATTCGTATTCATACTTGAAATAATAAATACAATTATTATTTATTTGTAAAAAGTCATGTTTTGAAGATATTGAAATACATATTATATCAAAAAGTTGTACCTTTATATAGTAAAATTATATCTTCTATTTCTAATCTTTTTAACATTTTTTTTTTATCACAAATCCCTTTAAGACATTAAAAAACCCCACTAGATAGGTCCGGGGTTCCCTCATAAAAAACAATTTTGGTTTTCAATTGTTTGTTTTAAGTAATAACAATAAATCATTGTTATTAGAAATATAGTATTAACATTTTCATATTTAAATAATTATAAATTACTATTATTTTTAAATTATCATTTATGTTTTTAAAATAAAATAAATACGTACAGGTATTTGAAATAGGTAGGTAGTGTGTTTTTATTAATATTAATTTTTATATTATACAGGTTCAATTAGTTGTGAAATAAAAAATAATTCTAGAGACAACCATCCGAGCACCACAAATTAAGAAATATTAACATTTAAATTTTTCAATTATGTTTATTTATTTATTTCATATAAAAGAAATAAAGTAAGAATTAGCTTAAAAAACTTTTTAATGAAAAATTTGTTCTGGATGGTACCTACTTATTTTTAAGTGTATTCTATCCAACGATTGAAGTGCTTTTACTCCCTTCTGACTTTTTTTTATATATTTGAATTTATTTTATTTAAAATTCAAGAACATAATATAAATTTAAAAAAAATGTATAAATATTTATTAAGACATTTTTACTTACATTAAAGTTATTTAAGTTATTAATATTAATTTACTGAAATACATATAGGTATTTTTGTTTATTTATAATTTGTTTCACATATTTTTTGGTAGGTAATAATAATAGTTTAATAATATTATACACTTATTTATGTATATTATTGTACCTAAATATTAAAATATACACCTGGAGACTTTTACAAATTATTAATATACGTTTCAATTAAAAGTGAAATAAATAATCGCAGAATAAATCAGGTTGTAGTATTGAGCACCTTCATAAAATGAATCATGTGAACTGTCCATAGTGAGTTTTATGAAAATTAATATGATAAAATAGCTATATTAAAATATGGGACAACATGAAATTAAGTTTTTCTAATTAATTTTGAAATAGGATAATCCATTACACTATTTTTCAATTAGAATAAAAATTTTTAATGATGGTAAAAGAGTAAACAAACATTATAATATTATTTATTTAATAAATAATACCTATCCCTGCGTTTAAATTGGTTAAAAATTTATTTAAATCTGCTTAGTTTAAAATAAATACACAATCCATTATTTTAACGTTTCTTTAATTTATATTAAGAAATATTAATATTTATATTTATTTATATTATTTATTTATTTTTATTTATATTTATACATTTAAATAATATCCTAAATACTTATATAGGTACCTAATTTGTATTTAATTATGAATTTTACTTTTTAATAACAAACTATTAGTATTTTATATTAGTATAATACTGTTTGGTAAATTTAGTTGGAAGTAATTTTGACTAGTTAAAGTGTAAAAGTAAAATTTCGTATAGGTATATATAAAATTGGTACTTACTGGTTGTAGTTTTTCTGAAGTTTGAACCGTAGATTCTCCCTGAGGACGTCCTTGGATTAGCATTATCCATGTGAATAAAACGATAAAAAATAATCCTTCTTTTTTGAACATGGTTGTATATTTTTCTTGTAAATTAAATAGGTAACACTTTTAAATCTCGAAAAAAAAAATGTTAGGTTTTAATGCACTGATAAAATCTAAAATTATATGCAATAATGTTTACAGTGAATTGAAACTTTTGTAATTGAATAAATATCGACTTGGGTCTCCTTTAAATATGAACCTCTCCCTCTTCTTCTCTTTCGTACAGTTTATAATAGTAAATTGTTGCTCCGCCCTAAAATGAAAGTATACGAGATTCTTAATACAAATAAATAAATAAATATAAATTCTAAGTACATTAATATTTGTATATATTTTATATTCAATTAGTTAATTTATTAAAAATATAAAATATTTATTACCTATAGGTATATTTAGTAGTATAATATATCAGCAATTTAGATGAACATGTACTATTTATTATTATACTTAGTTGTAATATGACTTTACAAGTTAAAAATAATATTCGTAGGTCGTACGCATATTATAGGTAGAAGTACCTATAGATACCAGCTATAGGTAGGTATAGAGGTACCTATTATATTTTTAACTTTTTTTTTCGTAATTTTTAATAAAATACATTTTTATAGTTATACAACTGTCTGTGCTTTGTAGAATTTATATTTTATAAGTATTATTAACAATTTTTCTAGAATTTATCTTAGTATTATGCGCATCTACAATTAAATTTTATTTATTTTGCTTTTTTATTAGAAAAAAAAATATTCTTACGAACTTTATAAAATATATTTTTAAAGTTAAAATAATTTGATGTGTATTTTAGAATGGGTAAATAAACGATTTTAAATAACAGCATTTTAGATTTCAAGATATCCAAATCATCTATTTCCAGGGTCCAGGGATCTAATCAAATAATTATTGTAATATTTCTGATTAGTACCTACCTATATTATTTATACTAATTTTAGATTACTTAACTGATAACATTTCCAAAATAGTTTTAAATTACGTGTTTTACTGAATATATTTGGGAATCAAGCTACTCCCCTCCTAGAATTAAAATTCTAGTTAGGTACGTATATGCTAACTAGTTATACGATCTACGACTAAAATACTATGCTATATAGATACTATATTAAATTATATTTTAACGTTACAGCATTAGAGCAGCTGTTTCGAGGTTTCTTTAAAGTTTAAATATATTTTATGGGCCTACCCGATATTTAGAACAAACATTATGGTTTAGACTTTAGATTATTAGTTATTACCTACTATTTTAACTTTAATACTGAATTTCTTAATATTTTCTCTCTTATTTGTACGTTTTTATCTAGATTAATAATCTAATCGCATACCTAAATATGTAGTCAATTTATCATGTATAATAAATAAATTCAGGTTAAATTAAAAAATTCTGAATATTTATTAATTTTTTTTTTTTTTTTCGTAGTATGGTTTATAGTTGTCATATGTAGCCGTAGGTAAAGTTAGATATAATTATTTATTAATTTTCAGGGCCCTGCAAATAGACGACAAAATACATAGGAAATACAAAATACATATAAAACATGGCGAACGCCGATTTTCTGTTTGGGTCCTAAAACAATATTATTTAGTATTTACATTATGTTTTGTACACATACAAAATATTTATAATATTGAAAAGGAATATTATTTTAATTTTACTTTTACTGTCTAGCTTAACTAATAGACGTATCATAAAATATCAATTAAAAGTAGGAACTAAATATTTTTTATAGGTGACAAATTCTTATCGGATATAATTTTATTGGAAACCAACTATTGAACCATTTTTATTTTTATTTTTATAGACATTGAAATTGAAAATATAATAAACCAAAAATGGAATAGGTACTTAAAATGGAAGACATAATGTCTCAGACATTTATTAAATTGTGTAACATTTATATGCTTCTCTGGACGTTTCGGAAAGTTGTAGGACTATCCTCTTCAATATGAGAGAAGCACAATGGTCATCCTAAATATAATTCACTAATAATACCTAATATTATCGATATGTTTAAAATGTCCAATCTATTTATTCAATACTTAAGTATTTTTAAAGTTTAGTTTATTTATTCAAATTTAAGTATTATCCACGTTATATATTATATAATTGTTTTAATTGTATACAACTTTCTATTAGTATTGTTAATTGGTAACTATAATAAGTATTATACTTCTATAATTAACATTTAACGAATAATTTTATAAAATTCATTAAAAAAATTTTAACTACACTCACCTAAATATTTTTAAATAACTTTGAATTTGAATTGTTTTCTTCTGTTAATTTTTTCACTCTTAAATTACACACCAAAGCTATAATAATATTTGTTTAGATAACAAATAACAATATATTATATATTACCTATTTGTATTAACCAACATTTACTAAAATAATTTTATAATAAACGTGTAGCTTAAGGTATAGCTTCATAAAGCTCAACAGTAAGTGTCAAATTCATTATTGTAGCCTATATTTACTTTATGCACTCCAAATGTTTGAATGTGTTAATATAACTTAATACATTATCTATGTCCATAAACTAGAAATAAATGAGTGATTACTTCTTAGCATTGGATATTACGTTATGCTTTCTTCGCGTTGTTGAATCCACACGCAATGTTAATCTTTGAACTCTACGCGCAACTGACATTACAAACCACCTCTTCAATAATAATTACATAGGTTGTTTCTGCTGTTCTTATAGATACATTGAAAATAATATAGGTAGCCTTCTTGACAAAATACAGCCTGTCCAGTAATATTTAATAAGTAATAATCATTTTTTAATTTAATAACCCTATAATTTTAGATAAATAAACATCTTATAATAGTCTTTTATTTTTCGAAAAATAAATATTAAATATCTTATAAAGAAATATATATGTATAGCATTTCGTTGTGTGTGTTAAATATAATTTTACTACCCATAGAATAACATGTTTAATATTTAATGCATTTTAAAATTATATTATAAACAATTGTTTATAATATTTTTACCATTGTTGGTATTAATTAATTATGATATAATCAATTCTGGAATTGGAAAAATAAAATAATGGGTACTCTAGGGTTTTTAATTAATGAGAAATATAACAATGTATCTCGTATACTACTATAAATAATTAATAAGGGTGCTCTCAAAATATTATAAAATAGTATAGGAGCTCCATCCCCTGCGCACCTCCCCCCCAAATCAAGCACTGGATATAATACATATAATAACAGCTGAATTATCTCTGGTTAGCCTAAATTAAAAAAGAACAAACAAATTATAGTTAGTTATATTTAATTGGCTTTCTTTATCTTAAAATTAAACAAATTAGGTAGGTATAATATAATATTAAAAAGACAATATAACAAAATACAAATAATACATTACTTAATACCCATATTGGGTATTAATCTTTCTTTTATTTTTAAGACTTAGAAAATGTTTTTAGATATTATTTAAATGTAAATGTTCTTTAAAAAGATCTAACTATTGACTGCACAACATTTTACTACCTAATCTTAAATAACACAATTTATTTATTATTCCACTAAAAATCAATTATACCTGTTGTTTAAGAACTAATTCGGTATATTATCTTTTTTGAATATTTTATTGTTTATCTGTGTTTGCTAGCCAATTTGATAACCTATAATCCCGATTTCATGTTTATATTCCATCGTACTAAAAAAATACTATTTATCTATAAAAAATTAATTATAACTATTAAATATATAAATACTACTTATAGATTGCCCCTTTCTCTTTTTAAGTTTATATTGTATTTTTTAACTCTTATTTTGGAACGCACGTCAGCAATACAACTTGCTTTTTTTTAAATGGTAGCTCTTAATTTTGACATTAGATTTAAGTGATCAGTAGGTGAAATTTTTAAAGTAATTTTTATGTACCATTTATAACCATATATCCAAAACTGACAGTGTTATCAATTGTTTCAAATTTGAAAAAAAAAATATTTTTTGTCAATAGTATATATGCATTTATGATGAATAAATAGATAATATAGGTACATTTTTCTTGAACTATACATTTCTTGAATTTAAATTGATTCAAGAATTATAATTAATCATTATTAATCTGTATCATATAAGAGCTCTCAATTACAGACAAATCGTTTAATATAAAATTGTTTATAATTTATATTATATTATATATTATATACCTAAATTACCTTTATAATAATATATTACAAGTATATAATTTATTCGTTATTCAATTTACCGTTTGAATTTAGTCATACTCTAATGGCTAATAATATAAAATGTACAAATAAGTTGATCTCATATAAAGTGTTAAGTATATTATAGATTTAAATTTAATATTTATAATTTCCATCATGCTGAAATGAATTTATTTCAGTTATTATTGGAAAGTTTATAAAAGTGTAGTCAAATAATTAATAGTATTAATTAACTATTATAATGTATAACATATTATTATACTATCATAGTTTAGGATATTTTCTTCAACTACAACATTGTTGTATAAATATTTAACATATTTATTTTATATAGGTATATATTATATATATATTCACGGGTACATATAATTATTTTAAATTGCACTTTATTGTGTAAATATTGTAGCAATTTATGTATGCAATAGGAGACGGGATCACGTACATTCAAAATTTTAAACATACCCACATTGAACGTTTGCTGATTCATTCATTATTTTCTACTCTTTTGTGATCAGCAACTAGTATCTAGTAATAGGATAAAAAGACGAAAAACGATCTATTGTCTACACTATATAATGTACTGAGCAAATACCAAACAATATGTAATCATGGGCTCTATATTACATGTTACGTCTGTAAGCTACTGGCTCCATATGTATAGATTCTACATTAGGAAATGATCGACGAGAAAAAGTCTGGACTCGACCATAGGTTGTGATAATGCCGGAGCCCGGAAGACAAAATATCTAGTATCGTGTATGTACACTACACATAAAATGTAAGTTATGATTAAGAAAAAACTATAGCTGGGTTACCATTGTTTTCTTGTAGATTATTCGTTTTGAGGATTTAAAATAAATTTAAACACGATCTTGGTTTATATAATGGACAATTATAGACTATAGTAGGACAATAGAGAAATTAAACTTCCTACGTGCGTTATTTTATAGTTATGAAAACGGAACTTTGCATATTTTTCTTGTCGATCTATTTAGTTTGTTTTATTTGTGTAGAAAAATATTTACAGACCATGTACCTATATAATGATTTTATAGTATTATTTTTAAATATTTGCTTTTATTGATAATTATTTTTAAATAGGTAGCAATTAATTTTAAATATTCCTTTAAATAGATGCATTTACCTATAACTTATATATCCAAGTAGTAATAATAATAAGTATTTATAATATAGTTTTAAGATCATATTGTAATATAGATATTAGGTAATATAGTTGGAGAAGAGTAGGGAAATGGCAGTCACTTTAGTACACATTTGGTTTTTTGGTAAACGCATAATTTAATCATTTTGGTAATAGATGCGATTGAAGCATAAACATGTCGTACACAACATAAATAAGTTTTAAATTTTAAAAATAAATGTAAATAGGTATATTTTTAAAAAGTGAAAATTACTATCATATTGGGGTAATGAAAGTCGCTTTAAAACTCATGCACAATAATAGGTAAAATAACCTTTTTCATTACTATCATAATAATATACAGAAGTATTAAAATATATAGTATATAATTGCTGATATATCATATAAGTTTTTAAATGTATAGCTAATACAAATGTTATATTTATATGGGATTACAATTAAATTTGCTGTTTGAATGGAATGACCTGAGAATAATCGATGATGGTCAAAAACGAAACCCTACAGATACTGGAGACCAACCTCAAAAATATTCTGATTTTCATACTACACATTTAATCCTTTTTTTTTCTTTGAATAACCTTTTTTTCTCGTCAGAATTATAATATATAGATATGTAAAATTAGCTAATTTGGTTAACATATTTGCTAATTTCATAATAACCATATTTTTTTTTTATTCATATGGCGTAAATATATTGTTAAAAAGAATTTGTTAAACATTAAATTAACAAAATATAAATAATTTATAAACATTAAGGTATCTAGTGATATAAAAACAATTTAGAATACACTCAGAAGTTGATAAATAACAAAAATAGTAATAATAGTAAAAAATATATTTAAAGGCGAACGTGAGTCTTAGATAGCCAATCCATTGCTTCGTCATCGCCTTTATGCAGGCCTTCTATTCCACCCTTATATAATAAGCATTAAATATTTCGTACTACACGCAATTTAAGAGCTGCTGAAGAATACCAACGAAGAAGAAATTTATAAATTCCAAAGCTATCCAGAAAACTGAGTATTCAACAGTTCCTAAGATCAAAAAGATAAAAATGGGTTGGATATGTGTCGTAAGCTAAGGATAGGTTGATTAATGAAATTCTTTTGAATAAACCAGATAAAAATAGATCATAGGATAGACCACGACAACGTTGGTTAGATCTTATAAATAATGACTAAACTGAAGTAGATGGAACAGCAAAGATTAGTGATGCAGAAGATCGTGATCACTGAAGAAGCTGCAAACGACCTGTAAAGAAAAAAAATTACAATTAAATAACATTATTTATAACTTAAAATAACCTTTCATCTGGTTATTTACACCATTTATACTTAAACCTTACGTACACATAAAATGCTAAAACTTTTTAGTCGTTTTTTTCTATGACATTTAGAACATATTATTGATTCCTCGAACTATTTTCTGTCTTGCCGCTTTGTCGGTATAGGTACATATTTCCTTTACGTTTTTCGATCCCTATTTTTTCGAGTTTTCTCCGAGCTTTCGAAGCATGTATACAATATAATGTAAAAGGAGTCCGAATACAATTAGCAGAAACTTTTATTGTAAGTTTTAACAACCACGATTTTGTAACCATCATTATACCTATTAACCCATTCTCCCCTATAGGTACCTACTTTCCTGTTATCAATATTATAATTATTCCACAGATTATATGAATTATAATATTATTCATACAATCTGTGATTATCTCAACTTATTTTGGATACTTTGAATTATTACCGTATTATATTACTATTATATATTATGTTCAATTTTATAGGTATTGTTATAAATATTAAACAAAAATAATTGTTTAAATACTGTAAATGAATGGCTATTGTCTATAAGAAAATGTGTGTAGTATACACAGTATAGGAGCTAAAACATTATACTAAGGGTCTAAGATACTCGTACTATACGTTGTATTATATTATTAATTATTATACACAAAATCACAAAATTAATACATTTTTTACTACAACGTATACGTATTTAAACAACAATGTTGTCATATTCAGTACGAACCAATAACCAAAAATTTGTTAAAATACGTATATACAAAAAAAAATTTTTAATTTTTCTAATTTTGAGTTTATAATAATTTATAGTATACCAGTCACAAGCGCTTAAAAGTATTTATATATATATATATTATATAATATTATATATTTTTAAGTTAAACACGAATATTTTTAATTTATCAAATTCAGAAAAAGCTGTGCTATTAATATTTTTAAAAAGCATGATGTGTTGCCGCTTGACTAAAACTCCCATATAGAGTGAAATTAAATAAAAAATGATAATTTACGCTGTATATAGGTTTAACTATGCAGTTTAGGTGTAGGTAATGTAAGTTATATACTTACATACACATCATATCTCACAGAGGTTATAGTGTGTGACCTTTGTGAATGGCAAAACCTTTCTTGGAATAACTGTGAAAGTAGATTGATCATACACACCTTTCTGTCAACAATGCTCTTTATATATTATATATACCTACCTATATGGCTATATAGATACATATATAAATAATAATAAAAAAATAAAAAATAGTCTTATCCGTGCTTATATCATAGACGAATATTATGATTGTCTCATTGTACAATTTTCCCGAGAGCAGTTCCATTATACGTGTAGACATATACATGATATAAGTATAGTATTATAATACGGTATAATATGGTATTATAATATGACGAAGTATACAATAATAATTGTTTTTGTAGACAAATTAAATCCAAAATTAATGTAATATAAAAAATATAGTTGCGTAAATATATAAAGATTGAGAAAAAATAAATATATATATATATATATATTTATTTATACGTATATAAAACACGTCTCCTTTATTACCACCATCCACTATATTATCCTAAGGTTATATTACATAATAATCTTATGAGTTATGAATAAACACAGTGTACATGTAAAATAAAATAAATGAATCACAAATAAAAATGTGTCCATATAATTAAGTAGTAAATGGGTAATGTAAACGTTTGATCGCCAATTATGAGTCATACGATAAGCTGAAGACAGATTTTTGAATAAAAAAATTATAAAGTATTGTTGGCAATGAAATATTCATTGAGAAATATTGAGTATTGAGAAATACGTACAATAAGCGTCATATTATAAAAAAAATCATTTGTGATATTTCATATAATATATAATGTAAATTTGACTTCATTGGTATTAAATAAGAATTCATTTTTTCATTAAATATCAAAATGTTTTTTGAATGAAATCTGATAGAGATTAATATTTTGGCCATCAATAGGTTTACTAACGTGTGTAAATAGTTTCAAAACAGATCAGAGATCAGTAAACGCAATAAAAAAAATAAAACGTGTCAATTATATTTTAATACAAAAATAATAATACATTATTACAAAATATTTTGTTATTTTACCATTTATATAGTTATAATTATTTATAATTGAGGCCCAGATGTTAATGCCTTAAAAATGCATTTATGACCTAAAAAACATAAAAAATGCCCTATAAACCTATAAAAATAAATTTTATTTAAATTACTTAAATTATATATTGTAGGTATTAGGTATATGTATTATATATATATATATGTATTTATAGAACGTATTTTATATTTCTTATTTGCAGTTTTTCTCGAACTTTTTATGGTATAATGTAATACATTTTTAAAACTAAAATGTATGCACAAATGTTAAATATTGTAAGTAAAAACTATATATTATGTTAAATTATAATAAAAAAAATAAAATAATAGTACTAATTTGAGATATAGAAAAATGACCTAAAATTACAAAAAATGTCAATAAATATCCTAAAAATAAAAAAGTCAAAAAATCCTAAAAAATAAAAATTAGTTATTTAGATTCGTATGTCATTGAATCATATTTTTAACTAGAAAACATCACCTAAGACGTTAAAAAAAAAAAAATTAAAAAATCATATCAACATTAAGGGCCTTAATTATAATATATATTTACTTTATTTAATATGTTATTATTATTATAATTATAATATGTCATCATGTACCCTAATATCATTTTCTGTAATATCCGTTAGTCTACATAATGTAGGTACTTAAAAGCTAAATTAGTAATAATAACAATTATACCTGAATATTATTTAATTGTAGGTATCTAAAATTTAGATACGATTTTAAATTAAAAATTATATAAGAATTCAATTTGAATAACAAAGACATAAAACAGAATTTGTGTATTGTAATTATATTTGCAGGATCGATACGAACAAATATTGATTGGAAAACAATTTGTGGAAAGCCACCTTCATAAACACCTAATTGAACATTTAAATGCGGAGATATATATGGGCACGATCCATGACGTATCAATTGCAACGGACTGGATACGGTCGACCTTTTTATATGTAAGAGCTTGTAAATCACCTCAACATTATGGAATTATGACAAATTCAAGTGTTAGTGAAATTGAATATAAATTACAAAGTTAGTACATGTACTCTTTTTATTTTGGTTATATAGGTATATTGTATAATATTTGTTTATACTATAGTAATAACTAATAATAAATAAAAACATAAATCATAAAGACATAAAATATTACTTAAATTTTTCTAAAGATAATTATGTATTTTATATACTCGTCTACTTTTTTATTAAAACAAAATATAAATTTGACAATATCCGTAGTTGTTTTAACTTTTGTTAAACTATATAGTTCTGATTAATTGAATTGGATATTATATTGAATATTTCAGATTTATGTATAACGAAAATACAAATGTTAGCATGCACTGGGTTAATACATTTTAACGATGGAAATAACAAAATCACTTCGGAACCGGAAGGCGAAATAATGGCTAAGTACTCAATAAACTTTGCAACAATGAAATCTTATATGCATGTATGTATTTATAATAAGCAAGATCTGTTTTCACTAAATTTTAGAAAAAGTAATTTCCCTTTTCCACTTAACCAAAGAAAAATTTACCTGCAGTTTTTTACAAAATGTTCAACTTTATTATTTTAATATTAAGAAATCCAAATAATTAAAACTCTTCGAAGTTTAAACACGTTTTGACGGTATCATATATAAACGTAATAAATTAGTATTATTATAGTATGGGTACTGTAAAGTTATTAATACATTATAGATTTTTCTAAAAACGATCTTTATAGTTTATACGATTTAGGCATGCATTATAATATTATAATATAGTGTTTTTGTGTAGGCTGTAGATAATAGGTATATCGATAAAATAAACAAATATTAGTCGAAACCAGTAACACTATTATTTACTGTACCTGCATATATCGTAACTAAACGATAAATATCTTTATAGCAATCTAGCAATACTGTTTTTTACAAATATATATTTTAATTTTTAATATTAAATTATTAGAACTATAAGTTTTGTAAATAGTCGCAGGTAAATTTTTTAGTTGAAAATAGATTTGACTTTTTCTTAAATTTAACGAATAAGGAAAAGGTGCTATTTTTGATAAAACAGTTATGCACCTTTGTTCAAAGTGAAGTATCACGGTGTTTTTAGTTGAACATAACTTTTTTAATTACTATGAGTATAAAATTTTTTTAAAAATGGTTTTGTAATTAATAATTTGATCACAGAACGTTGGGCCAATCAAAGCTTTCGCTTATTTTCAGAATAACCAAAATAATTCTCTATCCTCATATCTGTCTATAAAACTTGGATTAGGTATTAATAAATCATGATCTGTACCTATTCGTTTAAATTATCTCCAGCTACATCAGAATTTAACCGGAATATTAAATATTAATCTTAGTTTACACAATAATATTATTTAAGTTATACTTTATAATTTAAGATTTTTTATCAATTGTATTTCATCAATCGGATTTTTTGATATTTTTATGCGTACACCAATAAAATAAATCAGATCAGTCAATGAATCTTTTATAAAATATTGTTTTTTTTAACTTAAGAGGCCTCCAATCGCACAATTCTAAGGAGTATTATTTAGGCAATTTATTATACTTTCTTTGTACTATTTTATGCTTATATGAAGCGTACATGATTATTACTGTTAGTAACCCATATCAAAAGTATACTTAGAGCCATTACACGCACCCACGTGCACATGTTAACAATCTATTTTATAACCACGAAAAAATTTATATTTTTCACTTAAATATACGGTTGTAATTCAATCAGAATGTCACAATGAGTACATACATTTTAATTTTGAAAAATATTCGAATTTTCCATAAAATTTACGAGGGAATATTTGAAGCACTTTTTAAAAGTTATTTTTATTTAATTTAAATATTTATGTTCAAAATATTGAAAATTTTGGAAACTTTAAATAGTTTTATCTTTTAATTATAATATAAAATATAAAAATAAAAAATGTGGCTCGATCATTCCTTCAAATATGTAATAAAAAATTCATATATGCTTTAAAAATTTTTATTGGAGTATGTATTCGTGCTGAATTGTTGGAATTAGAATAAGTAGTTTTTGACTAGAAAAAAGGAAGCACCTTAAGAAGACTACTGGAAAAATCGAAAAATGACCTCTTCAAAGTATCAACTAGAACCAATTTTTTATTGAAAACGCTCTTTACTTAAAATACCTACTCGGATTCTTCTTTTCGAAAAGTTGTTTCTAGAGAAAAAAAATAAACATCATTGTAAAATCATTAGTTTTGCCGTTCCTCTCAGTATCTAAAATTAGAACACCAACAGGTCACTTAATAATTTCTTTGCATTAAAGGTTAAAATTTAAATTGTCAGTAAACTTAAATAAAATAATAAAGTTATAATTGACTTATTATTATTCTTATTATTATTGTTATATTTGCGTTATATCCTATAGGTAAAACAAAATAAAAAAATAAAAAATTAAAAAAGACCTCTCTAAAAAACAAACTATAAAATTAATTTATTACCAAAAATGCTTTTTTAGTAATGCATTTTAAATATAATTATTATATAATATTATAATATAATTATATAGTTATCACTAGATAACTAGATAGATAGATTACACAATTTTAATTTCTAATTCCCTTCAAATGCACGATGACAAATTTTATTAATATTCCTACTCAACTCTTTCTGGTCGAAAAGTTTCTCACTACAGAGAAAAAATTATATATATTATTGAAAAACCAATATCTTCCTCGCTTCACTCAAAATTTAAAAGCTTTAAAAGTCTATGTAGTGGTTGAGGACCGAAGAATATTGTGTAATAACTGGTTGTTATTACAATATTGCATTATTCATGACTATTTATTTATAAATTATAACTATTGTTGTTGGATATATATTTAGCTAAATGGAACAGAAAATTTAAATGATTTGATACGACTATTGGCTAGCTCCAACGAATTTGAAATCATCAAATTGAGAAGAACCGACAAAATTAAATTAAATATTTTGAATAAAAATCAATCACCAAATGCGAATACTATACGATTTCCCATCGAAGAAGGAATAAATACTCGAGAAGCTAAAGTAAATTGGTAGGATTTTGTTCTAATTTATTATAATGTATTTAATTGATTTAAATTATACTATTTATCGATCATGTATCTTCGTTCTTTATAGTATTTTGCAAGCTACTCTAGGCTCTTTAAAAATTACAGATAGTTCACTTGCACAAGACGCAAGTAAAATCATTTTAATTTCAATAAGACTGACTAAAGGTAAATAACAGTGTATGGTTTTTAAATTAAATATGCACTTAATATGTGATTTTATTATATTTAAGCTTTAAGAGAAATCTCGTTTAGAAGTAAAAAATTCAAACTTGCTAATGTAGCATGCATTTTAGCAAAATGTGTTTCGACAAGACTATGGGAACACTCAAAGTTCGTTTCAAAGCTTATCCCGAGAATAGGACCTGTATTATCTGGAGATTTTGTTTTAAATGGTAAAACAACACTGAAATCAATCATAGATACAAACCCTAGGGAATTAGAACGGGTAAGGTGTATAATCAATATTTTCAATGCTATAAATTTAATTAGGTAGCTAATTTCGAATAAATATTATTTAGAAACTAGTTCTTATTTATAAATTAAATATTTAGATTAAAAATTGAATAATTAGGTATATATTATTGTAGTTGTTTTAATTTTATCACTGACTTTATGTATAATGCAACAAATCGGCAAAGATGCAGGATAAACAAAATATTCTATTTTATAGATATTCCTAATTTGCATTATCCTTCGACTACAGTTTGTTAATGAATATTATATTTATATAGTACCTATTTATTTTTCTATGCATAAACCCATAAATGGTCGTAAATGTTGTAATGATGACACCACATATAATAGAACGCTTCTTTTTTTATTTTATTATCCTTGACCTAGGGGTCAAACCACTTGCATATTCTAGGTTTTATGAAAAATGACAAAATTGATACGAAAAATAAAAATTAATAAACAATAATTATTAATATCTACTATAGATCTATGATATTTACTCTTTACATATTATTCCAATAGATTCTTATGTAAAAAAAACATCATGGTATTCCTAAATGTGTTTATCCATTGAATTAAGTTTTTAGATATTAAATGTTTATACTAATAGTAATGTATAATAATTTTCTACGATTGACTAATAATAAGATATGATTGAGCGGTAATTGATGTATATTATATTATACGTGTATTGTGAATGTTAATTTAAGTATGTTTTTGTTATGAAAACTCCAGTGTGAATATATTTGATATCTAAATTAATATTGCTAAAACAAAATATTCATATTAATTACTAGATAAAACGATTGAAATTAACAATTTTTATTGTCTTTTTTTATAAGTTTAATTATTGCTTATAACAATCATTATTATATTTATACCTCATATGTTAAAAAATACCTACCAGTGTTACTGTATATTTGAGTATAAATTGATTTTTTTACATTTCATAATAAAAAAATATAAAACTTAATGTCTACTCCTATCGTCTATACTAGACAAAACCCATTCATATATCTATATATTAGCCAGATACACTTTAAGTACCTACTTAGGTATAGTATTATATGATATAGGTACCAAAATATGAACCACTAATAATAATAAATATTGTTCTGTAAATGCACTTTAGTTATTAATGATTATTATATGTTCAGTTCCTTAACAGACATCCACCATTTGGAAATTATGTACACGATTTTATTCGACAAATTCCAAAATATAAAGTTTGGATATGTTTTAACGAATCTTTGGAATTACTCGTTCTAGAAGTAAATTTAATAGACCACGAAAATATTTCAAAAACCGTACGATGTCATACTGTATCGCTTCTAGTGGGCGATTCTGAAAATCATCTTCTAAAAATAAAAAATATAAGGTTAGAATACACAATAAATTATTTAATATTATAATATATAGCATAAATAAATATATAATAATTATTTACACGTATTTAACATTAGCTAATATTGTCTATTTTATTAGAAACGAAGAATTTTTAGAACACGAAGGAATCATAAACATAACTATATCGTTACAAAGTACATTTTTTGCTGATTTACCCGACTACATTATTACTGTGTGCTTGATAAGTGATCAATGGAGTACGTATAATGTGTATTTAATATAATATTATCATTTGAATCTCATATTATTTTTATATTTTTGTTCGTAATACAATAATGATGATGATTTTTTTTTATGTAGTCGGAACTGATATTGAGATTAAATTAAACCCGAGAAACCATAAAGAACATATTAAAGAATCAATGAGTGAAGAAAATTGTATTGCGGAATCTCCATTGAAAAATGTCCAATCTTCTCGAACGATAAAAGTATTATAAATTGAGTAAAAAATTATTTATCCGTTTATATTAGGTACCTATAGATAGATACTTTTCTCATTTAAAAATTATTCTTTATCTTTGAAGAAACTAACATCAAAAGCTGTAAAAAAGCAAACGAAAAAAGAAAAAAAACAGATAAATATAAAAAAATATTTACATAATGTTTCTTTGAAAGATCAAGACCCTAAAGTCATAAATAAACAGCGTGTGGAAGAGTATGAAGACACTATAAAGTATAGTGCCAATGAAAGTAGTGTTGCAACACGAAATATTACCGTTGGAATGATTGAAACACAAACTAATTGGCAAAACAACGGTAGGACGTATAAATTATATTACCAATTGAAACTTTAAACGTAATAATAATATTGTTAAACTATACTTTATTGTTATACAATAGGACATATAAATGAATATTTTAAATTCGATAAAGACGATTTAAATAGCTATTCCTGTTACGATGAGTAAGTTTTATAATTTATATATTAAAACACTTTGTTATGTATTTAAAATCTATTGCCTAAAGCATTTCTATGTATTTAAGGTTAATAAATGATGATGTATTCAATGATTTATTCATACCCGATGATAATTCGTATGATATATCCAAAGCATTTGATTCAGCGATAGAGAAATATTGTTTTAGAGAAAGTGAGTTATTTGAATTTTTATCGAATATTTTGAGGAGTTATTATTTGAAAATATGTTTTTTTGATAATCTGGTACCTATATAAAATAATGGAAACTAATTTTGTACGTTTAGATGAAAATCAAATGAATATTTTGAAGGATAGAATTCGTCTTGAAGTTATCGAACCGTACGTAATACAGAATACCTACCATTAGTATATTTAAAATTTTAATGTTAGGAAATATAATATAATAATTATTATCAAGTTACTATAGTATACTTAGCCACTTAGAACCAAATACTATTAACAATATCTATATTTAGATAAATCAAGTAGGTACAGTTAGTATTATCATTGATTATATATAGTATATATAGTTTATATATATATAATATATAGTATTTATAATCAATGGTATTATCACTATTATCTATAACGACATCATGTATTTATTAAATATACATACACACACACACACACACACACACACACATATATATATATATATATATATATATAATACATATATACATAAATATGTCATGGCTAATGTTAACATTTGGATAATGTTGACATTAGCTGCCATGCATATTTTTAAAATCTTGGATAATATTAACATTATCCGGATAATATAATGACATTAGCCAAAGCATTCTGGATGTCATAAAAATATTATTACAATAGTAGTAGACACACACATTTTTTTATAATACATCACCAAAAGTACTAGAGGAGAAAAGGTGACCAAAATAATTAATAATAATAATAATAAATTAATAGTGATAAATAAATAAAAAATAATTTACATAAAACTTATAATCTGAATTAATTATTATAATTTTTTAAGTTTTTTTTATAATCCTAATTCTTTATTTAACCTATTACTTATCCAACGTGATTTTCACAGCAAATCGGGAAATATTCTCGATTGAAGCGAAGCAGAGCGACATTTGAGAGTGTAACGTGCAAATGGAGTAGGCCACAGCGAGCTATGAAATTTAAAGCGTATGAAAGCGTATGAAATTTAAAAAATTTACGATTCACTGGTTAATGTTAACATTAACCGGATAATATTAAAGTTATGTAATTATAATGACATAAGCCAAAATGTATAACTAATGTTAACATTAACTGTAACATATGTATATGTGTGTTATATATATGTGTGTGTGTGTGTGTGGTATGTGTGTGTGTGTGTGTGTGTGTGTGTGCAGGGATGGGCAAGATACTTCAAAATGAGTACCTATATAGATAATCGATACTAGATAAATTGATTTTCAGTATCTAAATACGAGATACTAGATACTTATTTTACGAGTGTTGGAATACAAGATACCCAATACTTACATTTTAAGTATTTAAATAAGTACTAAATATTCGATGCATTAAAATTAATTTTAATAATTGTATTAATTTCACTATATATAGTGAAATATAATAATATATATTATAAAATGTACATAATATGTCTATATTCTATAGTCTATATTACATTTATAATATATCCAACACTGTTGAAACTACAGTGTTCGACCAGACAGTCGTGAACAATCGAGCATTCTAGAACGACTTGTAATTATTTCAGCTAAGAATATTTATGTATAATTAATAAAACTTTTAAGTAAACAGATAAAGTTTAAATTAAGTAATTCTATATAAAATTAAAGTGTTTTTTTTTTATCAAACGGTGAGAACCTACTAAAAACCCGTACTCTCTAACTGGCATACCATAACCAATACGAGGTAAGGGAACATAACAATTATATTAATAGATATAGACAGTCACGTGGACGGTGGAGTAGATATCTATATAGATATATTATAATATATAATATTCTATCTATAATAATCTATAAAAAACCCCCTCAAAAGTGGCAGATTCGTCTCAGTGATTCCTATAGAACTAGAAGTGTGAAGTTCCCATGAATGACTACATTTTTATTTTATTTTCTAAATGAATATTTCAAAGTATCTTTTTAATGTATCGAGTATCTTTTGTTGATAACAATTTTATGAAATACTCGATACATAGACTAAAATAATATCGCGATACTAGATACTCGATACTTTCCAGGACTATAGCGTAATACAAAATACCATTGTATTCAAGATACTTGAATCGAAGATACTGCACAACCCAATATAATACGTGTGCATTATCTATATAGATTCAGTGACGGTACGAATAAGGTAAAATTTAAACACGTACGTATTATTATTGCACCAAATATATCATAATAAGTACGATCTTGAGGTAGGGTTGATAAAACGATAAACAATTTGTGCTCATAATGTAAAATAGTTCGTGGCATCATTATAATTAGTAAGTATATTATTTTATTATTTATATAATATACGACTATAACCAAAAATATGTCAATTGTATAAATATATACCTAATATATATTATATATATGACATAATGTATCAACCTTACACTAGGATTCAACAATATAATATGTTTATACCTACCTATGCCCATAGATTTTATTTACGTGCAATTATAAGTAATGTAAATTATAAATAATACTATATTCAGATAGAAAATAATAATTATAATTATTTTTAACACTGTTTTTACAAAATATAATAAATCATTATTTTTATGGGTTTACAGAATAATATATTATTATACGAAAAATACGTGTTTAGTTTTAAAATTAATTATGCAATGATAATATAACCTTTTAGAAACAAAAATTAGAATTATTATGTCTTAAATATCTTATAATATTAATCTGATAAAATATGTTAGATAATTATTATAGCATAGGCGTACATATATGTAAGATATAATGTAACAGTGTATTCTTACTGTTGTGTTAGTCAATAAGACGATAACCAAGACATATTATGAATTATTGTAATTTGCATTTTTTTAGTATACGATTGCAAAGTTTACGAGAAGATTATACAATTGAGAAATCTGAAAAAAATGAATCGGAAGAAGTCAGTTTTGATAGAGCTTTCAACAAATCTAATCACATTAATTGTCAAAATTTAAATCAGTATTGTAGAGGTACCTATATAAATAATTATTACTATTATTGATAATAATATGTCCGTTTTAAAGGTAAAATAAAATAATTATAAGTAATATAAAAACGTGTACACAATAAACATTGTAGAATATACATCTTTTTTCCTTTGTTTTTAAATGTAAAATCGTTAATAATTGGATTTTGTTTTATATAATATAGATCAATTGGAAAACAAAGAAAACGTCAATCCGTATAAGCCCTCAGAGAGGTTAGGATATAATATGTGATGATTGATAATTATAAATTTGGATTTATAAAAATTATAAATAATTGAAATTTTTGATTCTCGTTTTCAATAACGTTGGAATAATAGGTATATTATTATTATTATTATTATTATTATTATACGTCACAGATCAATAAAACATGTTCCGTTCAACGTTCAACAAGAGGGACTTGCGAGTAAATTACTTAAAAAATTATCGACACAACCAACAAACAAATATATAGTAAAAAAATGTCTTTTCACCAATCATGATAGCTCGAAAAGTGTCAAATCCATTAGTAGAATGTTCTCACCGAGGTACCTAGACATTATATAATATTATATTTTTAAATAATTTTTTTGTTTGGGAGAAATTTTTGTAAGTTTTATAGGAATGTATAGGAACATTTGAAAGCTATGTAAGTATATTATATACATACAATGAACCTGTGTACCTGTGAATATAATATACAACACTCATTTAATTATAAATTATAATTTTTTCATAGTGTAGGTACAAACAATTTATAATTTCATTCTCAGAAAACGTTAGTTTTTAAATATTAAATATTAGACTAATATTCGTTATTTGATATTTATACTTTAAATATTCTTCTTCTTTGTATTCTTCACCTTCTCACCCAACTAGAGGAGATTTGAGGAAGTCCTGAATTTCCACTTAACTCGATCTCCCGCATCCTCTTTACTTACACCCGAGCAATCTTATATCACTCTCTACTAGATCCCTCTACTTTTTTTTTTTTTTTTTGGGGGGGGAGGGGGTTTACTCTTCTCTTCTTTCCATTTAAACTTTAAATGCTTATAAATATTCAGACTAGTCAGTGGCGGATTTGAGGAGATCGATGGAGATGGAGTCGAATTGGAAGCCTTGGCTAATGTCTTTTTCATATATATATATACATAAATATTAAAAAATAATGATATATGATCTTAACTTAAATTGTAAGACTTTTAAAAACTTTTTACCACCAGTTTTAACTGATAAACATGCTTGGACGAATTCCCGGATTAGAACGATTTTTTTTACCTCCATGAAAGTTTGTCAAAACCGCTACTATAAATAATGAATTTTTTGATTTGAATGGCATACCTATATTACGGATCTATTATGGACCTAGCCTCCATACTTTTATTCCATTTTTTGCCGTCTTCTAAATTTTCTACTCCAAACCACCTTAGGTCGTCCTACCATACATTTTAGTTGTATCGTTGTTTGAATTTTGATATTATATTATTACCAATTATTATTTTGTATTATTATATCATATTAAAATCTTTTGAAAAAAATGTTAATCTCTCTAGAGTAATGACTCTATAATGTACATAGGTACAAATTTATAGTCTAAAAAGTTTAAAATCCTTTTTAATCCTAACTAACTCCTAAACTCATTAAAATGAAAAATAGACATTAGTTTATATTTATACTACAATCAGGTATATACTATTATTAATTATACATAAATGGAAAATACAAAAATGAATGTTGTACATTGTACATGAAAAAATATGTTCGATGTTTGTGATGTTCGAAATTCGTTCCAGGACACCAAAATTGCAAGGTCTATTAGATAACATCATCGAATGTGATTCCGATAATATATCAGTACGATCAAAAGTGAATTTTCCCGTGAAAAATAATGAATCCCCCACCTCGATCACGACGACGGGTCACTTGTCTCGTCAAATTGAAAAGAATTTAAAAGCCTCGACTGATTTTTACGTTAGTTCCGAAAACTTTGCTCAAACCGACAAGACCTGTACCAGTAAAATCGTATCTATTACTCCAATGGATAGCAGCCGTTGGACCAGCTCGGACGGATATTTCACAGCATCTTCCACGTCTCATCGTCGCAGTGGTAAAGCGACTCTGGACAAGTATTTTAGAGCAACGAAAACTTCACAAAATTTGCAAAATCTAAACGTTGAAAAACCTATCATAACGACCAAAATCAATTCATCTGCAAAAAATTCAAAAAATGTCCGTAGACAGCGTTTGAATGCACTACAAATCGACGATGACTTCGGCCGACCATCCTTATGGTCAATATCGCAGCAGAAACGGCAAACCAATACCGAGGGCGATAAGTTATTTCTAAGCAGTTTATTCAACCGTAAGTTTAAAACAATCAATTGAATATATATGATATTTAATAATAATATCTTACAGTTATTAGTTATTACTAAAATGTAAATTTTAATGCTAAAAATAGAAATGCCCCTAAAAATATCATTACCGAAAAATATCATACGAGACAATAGTTAATTAAATAATTAATGTACGTTTCGAATTTCTGGCAATATAATTTTTCAATATATAACAATTTTCAATAATTTTCTTTTCTGCTAAAATTTAAAATTTTAAAAAAAAATACTGAGCAAATTAATAAATGACCTCTTTAAAGTACCATCTAGAAAGCTTTACTCAAAAACTCTATTTAACTTTTTCTATCCAAAAGTGTGTATACATACATAAATATATAATACATATATATAATATACATATATATAATACACTATATATAATAAATATATATTATACCTATTTATATAAGCAATGCTGGGCAAGTTAATAGTTTTTTTATACGAGTCAATATAACATTTGAAATATACAGGTATAATTAAATATCTATTATTTTTTTGGAAATACTGTTATTTTTTTAACTTTAAGCATTTTAAAATTTTTAAAAACCATTAACATAATATTATTGAAAATAATACTACAATGTATTTATAATAATTATTATTACAATTAACAATAAATAGGTTCATAAAAATGTATAATTAGTAGGTACCTACTCCTTTCTTCAAAATTTTAACAAATGGAAATTGCTTATTACAAATTAGTACCTACCTAAATATTGTTTATTGATGGAAAATCTAATATATATTCCTCAATTTTTAAGATTATCATTATTATATAATATATAGGTATTCTTGTTTTATTTATATTTTTGGGAAATAAATAATAATAATTCTTATAATATCTCTTATAATACCTCATACTGATAAATTATTTGAATCCATAATTTACTCCTGTATCAAGAGGAGTCTTAATCATATTATTGATGATAATCAGCATGGCTTTCGTCCCGGTAAATCTACTATCATCAGCAGTGTTGCATTTACATCATAACACTTCAGATAGCTTTGAAAAGAAATGTCAAATTGATACTATTTTTACTGATTTCAAAAAATATTTTGATGCAATTGATCACAGACTTCTTATAAATGAGTTAGAACGACTTGGCATAAGTAATCCACTTCTTTCCTGGCTAAGAGATCCTATCTTACCTCCAGAAAGCATTTTATAACTATATGTGGTGTATTCTCCAATCTATCAATTATTCCTTCTGGGTGCACCAAGGTGGGCATCTTAGCCCGCTTCTTTTCATTCTCCATATAAAATTTTAAACAGTTATCTTTATTGCAAAAGTACTTTTATTTGCTGATGATATAAAGATATATGTGAAAATAAGTTCCCCATCTAACTGTCTTCTCCTCCAATTAGAACTCAATATATTTTATGACTGGGTATAATATATTAAACTTTTCCTAAACCTTAAGAAATGCATTAGCATGACGTTTTGAGGAGTCCCTTACTTTTAATACATCCATACTACTTCGACCGCACATTACTTGAGCGTGTGTCTAACATCAGACACCTAAGCTTCCATCTCACAACCACCCTTTAGCCACTATATAACCATTACTGTTGGTAGAGCCTTAAAAGTTTTGGGATTTGTCAAACGAAATACTTTTCGTCTTTTCTCTTCCAGCACTTTTCTACGAGTTCTATTTTTCTCTTTGGTCCGTCCCATCTTGGAATTTGGCATGGTTATTTACCATCCGTATTTGGCATGCAATCAATTGAGTATTGAAAGAGTACAAAACTGGTTTCTATCATTTTCTGCATATTTATTAAGAATTTATGACCCCTACATGATTATTCCGTCATTCGCACTATCATTAACATATCTATTCTAGCTTCCCGTCGCGAATATGCTGACCTTTCTTTCGTTTCCTCTCTCCTTGAATGCTCTTGACTTAGTTTCTTCTATAAGTCTCTGAGTTCCATCTCACTTCGTGAGGTCGCAATCCCTATATCTCGTCCCTATGACCCATCTCACAATACCTCCTATGGCCATAACCATCATCTCTATAGAATACTCCGTTTCCTTAATAAGTCATAGTTACATAGTATACATGTATTATACATAGTATACATTTATTCTTTCTTGTTATATTCTATTTTTAGCGATGTATTTTTAATTTGTTTCATTGTTTATACTTATTTATTGTTACTTTAAACTATTGTCTGTCTAGGCGTTCATTACAAAAATAAATAAATATAATAATTATTACAAATGACAAAAATAACTTTATTTTTATTTAACCATTTTAAAAATATAGACACAATATAAAATCAAAATGTATTAATTATTTCAAAATTAACTTAGCTGAATTTTAATTAAAAGTAAGTCGTTATTTAAAAGTTAATATAACCAAAAATAAGTTAAGTTAACAACAAATCAAATACCTATAAAAAGTTAAGTTAAAAGTTAAAATTTATTTAATTAATTTAATTTAATTTAATGTTAATGCCCTACATTGTATATAAGTTGTAACTATAACTAATATTTATTTGTTATTTCCTAATTTATGACAATTTTTCGTTAAGGTTTATAATCTTAAGATTAAATTACATTATTTAAGAGTACTGACTAGTTACTAAAACGAATTTCCCATCAGAAAGCTATTTACCAGAATACCTACTCTTACTTTACTCTTTCTACCCGAAAAAGTGTATAAATAAATAAAAATAAAAAACACATCATTGTAAAACCAATACATTTCTTGCTACGCTCAGAAAAAATAATTTTTATAAACTATTATAGATGTTAATATATCATACAATAATAATAGGTAAAACCTATTTATATTTTATATAGCCAGTATGTATGTTTTCACATCGATATATTATGTGTGTTCTCGTGTCGTTAGCAGTTTATTCTGTAATTATACAATAATGGTATAATATACATTTGCTCGTGCATTATTATACTATATTATGTATTATATTAAGTACACAGGCATACAGTAAAGCTATACATACACACACCATATTTACCGCATGTTTTCAATCAATGACGTAATGTTTTTATACTGCATCGCCGTCGCAGCCACCGAGTCACGTTATTTCCTCCGGTTTACAGAGATCAAAGTAATTTATTACCAGTGTTTGTCGGCGATAACATCGCCTTAATGAATTGTTTTCGACATTTTCTCCCGCAACATCTCCTCACACGTGTACCGATTACCAATATCGTATTTTCTCCGAGACGGTCGAGTTTTAATCACTTTACAAGTTCACTGTGAACAGTACAATTTAGGCGTATCCGAAAGGCCATATAATATTATATCATTCAATTAAAATGTTGAAAATCTAATACGATGTCGTTAAATCGATTACTAGTAGGAAAGATAATAGTGCTGCATGGGAAGCAGAAGTCAAATTGATTATTTAAAATTAAAATGAATTTTTTTTACCTAAAGTATAACCCAATATTTGTTGAGACCTATTTATTAATATATCTTCTATTATAATATATAATACTTCAAACAATTAGTTGAGGCAAAATAGGTAATGAATTAATATTTGTAATACATTTGGTCGGATTCATATGAAAATTCATATAAGTACGAAATTGATCAAAGTATTAAGTAACAGGTAGATGCTATCATCATCCATATAGGTCAATCAGTAAACCAAAAATTAGATACAGATTTTATAATTCGAGTGTATTGGTATCTCAATATTGGAAAAATTCCAATTTTCGAGTAAAATATACAAGTAAACAAATAATCAGTGGCGTAATTGCGGGGGGGGGCAAAGGGTGGCATTTGCCCCCCTACAATTTTCAGAGGGAGCAAAATTATAATTTTGCCCCTCCCAGGTATTTTAATAGTACAAACTATAAGTAGCAAATAAAAAAAATTATAAATATTTTAAAGAATTTAGACGCGGATAAGACCGCACCTACCCGCATAAAAATAAATGCTCGTAATAATACACGCGATGTATACGACAATAGTTAATAAATATGTATATAGACGATGTTCGATTATCATTATGGTAAGGTTGCGGAGTTGCAAAGGTGCGATAAGGAATGTTCTTATTTCGAGTTTTAATGTATCGAGAAATTTCCACGTGAGACATACTTTGGTCACCAGCATTATTTTTGTACCTACTCAGTGGACTGCAATATTTTGTCTATTTTGTGACTTGTGATCAT
>JAIPRL010001555.1:11114-31548 GCA_025469235.1 Pemphigus obesinymphae | reverse complement strand
TTTTTTGCTGTTCAAAATTATTAAGGAGACGCTCACTCTGTCTCAATTTTTCCTGATGCACCGCGCCTAAAATTATCATCAGTAAATTGAGGCGGACCCTCATTGAAATTGCGCCTTTGGTATTATTTCGCCCCTGGCAAAAGCCCACTTGCCAGTGCTTAGATACGGCCCTACTGTTTTCTCCACTTAGAAATATATGTCGATAAGTCAGCAAATTAAGGTTTGTTTGGAAACATCTTTAAAAAGTAAAGACTTTTTATTTTTACTTATTCGGTATATATTTGGTCGTGTTTTGTGGTGTAAGGTTTTTTTCTGACAGTCGAAAAATTCCAGAAAAGTTAAAAACCATTTTTTTTTTTTTTGCTTATTAGATGTTTTAACTTTTAACAAATGTTCTGCCCCCACGGTTCAAAAATCATTCCGGCGCCCCTGATGTGGTATACCTATAGGAAGAGTTGAAGATTCGTGTATATTATCATCTAGCTCATACGTGTATATAATTATTGTTATGCGGCAAAATTACACAACTATCGAAAAATTCGCACAGTGTGATCCAAATATTGGGTCATCGTCATCGAAGAACGCGAATAATTTTATAAGTTTTAACGATATAATAATAATTATTGTTATTATAACAGCTGGTGTAATTAGTAAGGTTTGTATAACGTATACACTATAAGAAGTAACTACACGGCACACGGCTATATTCCACGGCTGCTCGAGGAATCGTCATGGTACACCGCTCGGTTGAGCGATTGAACCCGGCAGTCAACGTATAGTATAATGTATATTCGTTTCTACATTCGGAGGAATCACGGTTTGATGAACCCTCGCATCCTCCGCCCTTTTTAAGTAATAACGGTCTGGAAAATCGTGGTTTGTATCTTTTCTAATTAGCGATTCTGTGCGTCAGATTGTCGAAAAAAAAAAAAAATTGATTTATTCCCATCGATGAATATATTTGTAGGTATAGTAATTATTATTGATTACCTATATTATGCTGCATGCAGAACGATTTCTTACTCGGGAGGAAAAAAACTGCTGAGCTAGTTGAATAATTTTCTAAAACGTTCTTCTCCCACGTAAATACAGCCAGTATATATTATACATCTATATGCGGGTGATATCACGGTGATTTGACGATTTTTGTCGAAATCGCAATCATAATTATGTCGAATCTTCTCGATACACCCTGCGATATATATACAATTAGTGGACTCGGATAATTGAAGTGGACTGTAAACATTTTTTTAGAGGAGGTTAAACGTGTTTTTAAATATACTTCCAAGTTCCAGTTTTTTTTTACAAAAATATCTAAAACATTATTTATCTGCATAATATTGTAGCATTGATAGGTATAATATATACCCCTAACTGAATATCCAATTGCATATAAACTACAGAAACTTGTTAAAAAAAAAATGTTAATAGTTTTTCATAATATATCTTACTGATATATTATAATTACATTATAATATATATATATATATTATATATTCTCTTACTGCATATTATAATATTATAATATATAAGTATATAAAGACTTGGGTAAAATACTTTTTAAATGTATTTCGAATACATATTCCGAATACTTCCAAAAAAAATAATTCAGAATATATATTCGAATACTTTATGATAATAGTATTCCTTAAGCATTTGAAATACTTCACAAAATGTATTCCAAATACTTTTGGAATACTTTTTTTTTTACTAGATTTCCATAACAAAAATAGTACCTGATTATAATTTATATTATTATTATATTTAAATATTTATTCATTTTTTTCCGTGTAATTGAATATGATAATACACACCTATCTATTAATTATAAATTATATCCAAATTTTAATATTGTGTGATTCATTTATGTAGTAAGTGACTAAGTCTTTCTAAACTTAATAAAGGAATTGTATTCTCAATGACTAGGTACTATATTATACAATTTTTTTTTTTTTTTTTATATATAACAATTAGTATTATATAAGTACCTATATATAAGATTTCATATCACTAATTACTGTAATTACTAAATTTATTATAATAAAATAATATCAAAGAAAATAATACTTTCAAATTATTTATTTCATCAATAAAAATGTTTATTATTTAGGTAAATCAACATATTAAGATAATATAATATACCTACTGTAAAATATTATGTATTTATAAATACAATTTACGAAGGAAAAATAATGAAATTGTTTTTAAAAATGTGATTGAACCTTATAATAAAATATTCGGAACACTGTACCCATTCAAAATACTGTATTAAATACTTTCAAAAAAAAAGTATTTAAAAAATATTCGGAATACTAGCCAAGTCTGTAAAAATATATTATTATATTATTTATTGTAATTATTTTATAGTAGCCACTATTGTATTACATTTATATATGTATTTATTAAAATCGCCTTAACCTTTTTAGTGTTAATTATATATAACTCGTTATTAACCCGTTTAATGAGCGTTATTTTATATATTATATATTTATACATAGTATAGCGAAAGATGAACAATTAATAAAAAAAATAATCTTTGCACATATTATGTTATTATTTTGTTTCTCTCCGCTGATCCGTACTTGAGATAAAATGTCACCGGTAAAATAATTGTTCCATTCAAATCACACGCGGACTCTACCGTGATTTTAATCGTTCAATCTCGTACAAATATACCATATACATAATACGTTATATTAACGAATAATAGATGTATATACTATATATAATAAAATTATTATAATATCTATGAGATACACCGCATATATTATAATATATGTATATAAGACATATAGTTATACAATAATTGTTATTTAATTACTCAGCTGTAGTATTTTAGATAACATAATAGTATAATATCTTATTCTAAGTTTTTCCTACCGGCCAAAGTAACTATTAGATGTGTAGTGTTATTGATCAGGAGTACCGGGCGTTTTAGGTATATATATATATATACAAAATTATTATCAAAAATAAATTATTTTTAATTTAATTTTTGTTGTTAAATCATTATTCACGTGAAATTATCCTTATGATTTTCAGTTTCATTAAACGTTTAAAAAATATTAGTCAAAGTTCAAAAACCGAGTAAAAATATTATATACGACAATAACGCAAAATACGGTGACGAATGATAACTCATAAATTGTAATTTATAAAATAAAAATCGATGAAACTATTGATTAAACTTTTTTACCACCTAGCTATTCGTACTTTCAATAATATTCATATAATTCAAATAAAACATGGTATAAAATATTTGGTATTAATAGTTTATTTTAAATTTATAAATTGATTTTATGCAACACCTATTTGAAGTTTTACAGATATTAGGTATAAAACTTACTGAATGAATAAGCTACAGCTGTAATACAACCGGTAATAAAATTATAGATTGATTTTTATACAACCAAGACTTAGACTTTAGAGCATAAACTCAGATTAAAATATCGAAAAATACAAGTTAAAAACATTATAATTATAAGAGCTATGACAATTATTTCAGGTTATAATGATGATTAAATTATATAATAACATGCAATATGCATGAACTTATAAAACTACATTTTCTTTAAATTGAACAATTTTTAGTAAAATTAATTATATTAAAATATGGTACTAAGAAATTATTTTAACTTTCAAATGCTCACCCTAAAATGATAAAAATCGATACAACGATGTGTCCTGAATAATATCAGGTAAATATAATAATCCAGAAAGAAATAAAAACAAATCAATTCAAATAATAGAACTTTACTGCCATTTAGGGTAAATTTTGTTGAAGATGCTACACCCATCCATAAAACTTTCAAATTATTATTTATTAACTTATTATTAGTACATAAAATTTGCATTATACAGGTATACCTATACCAAAAACTTACACGGGTCTGTCCATCTCGGATCTGGCCTGAAAAATATTTATCGGACAAGACCAAGTTTATCAAAATTAGAATATGCTCTTGCCGGATTGAGTCGTGCTATTATAAATACTAAATTATCGAGTTGAACTTAATCGGGATTTCTTAAAAGTATACTCGAGTAGATACATACAGAGTCGGACTTTTTATAATTTAAAAATACGCTGTCCGTTTCCCTCCTAGTTTTCCTAGTAAGTACGTACAAAACATGTGCATATGCCATATTGTCAGGAAAATAAAAACCAAAATGTTTATTTAACAAAATTACTAGATTTTAACATACTCAGAAAGGACACCGGGGTTCGGGCAGCGTACGTTGCCTAGCTGCCTTGATCAGGCCTGGCCTAGCAGTAATGCAGTCCCTAGTTTAGAATACAATTCGTGTAGCACACTTTTTCAATAGAAATGTGTTATGTTAACATCACCGTTATTTTCATTACTATTTGTAATGAAAATAAATAAAAATAAGAGAAAATATTTTTTAAATAGTCAAGAAAATGAAAGGAAAAATTTTTACTTAAGAGGACGCTATACCGTCCATTTTTAGGGGATTCTGTAAAAGCAATTTTTTAAAGGCTTTTATATAATGAAAATTTAACAATGAAAAAATGTTAAAATACTTGTAAATGTAATCTAAAAATAGTCTCATATCCGTATCACATTTTTTTGGTGTACAATCACGATATTTGTTCAAAAACTACTATTGTGGCATTCTGAATACAGTTAAATAAAAAATTATCATAATGATAATAGAGAAATAATTTTACTGAATATAAGATAAGAACTTTAACTAAGACAGAGAATAGAGTTGTTGTTCAACAAGTATATTTTATACATCTGAAATTGGCGATTGAAAATCGTACAATTTCCAAATGTTCACATTTAAAAAACTATTTTCACTAAAAAAAAACTCTATGTAGGTACGTCCATACCTAATAAATGCAGGTATTCTCATGTAACATATTCTGTTTAGAATTTTGAATCTACGATAACTACGAGAAAAGTTGGTCTTAGAAAGCGCAAACGTGTTTTAATGCCATTAAAACGCATGTGTCCTCTTAAATATATACTTGATTACATTGATCACATTTGCATTTTCGTAGTGCACCCTAAAATACGGGCTGCAGTAGTGATATAGGAAAAAAATATTATCGATAATGTGAGATTTCCCTACTGCCTGTACTGCCTTTCTTACTATAGCTTACATATTAAAATGTTTTATGTCATAAGTATATTTTCCGTTTCATATACAGTGTATCCTACTTGTACTGACCTACCTATTACCTACATGTAAGTAATTGCAGTGTATCTATATTGAAAATCGAGAATTTCGAATTTATTAGTTTATACGCTTCTGCGTATCGTATAATTATACGTTATCTTTAAATTTTGCAAAAGTTTATGCAAGACGACCTAACTGTAAATGCGTAAACGTGTACTTAAAACTATATTATAGTATCACGAATTGCAGACCTTCGGAACCCGCCGTCATATTATTTCGACGGGCGCCTATTATGCAATTAAAAACAACTGTGCCACTCGAAGAAAACACTGCAAGAGGCCACACACAGTAAATACGTAAAACTTACACACGTATCTATCTAATTAATGTATTTGGTATACATCGTGAGAAATTCGAACAGTAAAAAATAAGAATATCATTATGGGTGGGTGCCTATATCACGTTATATTACACCGTTTTGTGCATTCAAGAACAATCACCCTTTTGTGATACACTTTTTTAGTAATTTTTAACTACACGCAAAGCAGTGGCGTAAATTGAAACGAATATTACTAAAATTACCCGCCATATCTATACTATAACTAGTATAACTCCGTCGGTGTAATGCAATGTACATAATAAATATTCATAGACTGCACAGGTGCACATTCACCCGTCAGCTCACTAAATTTCTTTAATTATATTTTTTAATTAATAATTACCTATATCCACCCAGAAACTCATCAATGTAAATATAGCTAACTATATAAGTATAATATATAAAAAAAAATGTATTTTCAAATTTCGTAAATCGTATTTTTTATGACTTAATATAGAAATTTCCGTTTGTATATACATTTACAGAATTAAAAAAAAATTTACATTATTTTTGTACTTAATTTGTTTTTGACATTAATTCGTGGCTTCATAGCTGTTTTTCAAGTTTATGTTTTTTTAAACAATCAATATTTGTCAGCAAAATTTAGAATATTTAATATCACAATATTAAACAAATTAAATCAATTTTTAGCTTAAATTTTGGGTTTGACATGAAATTCATACAAAACGTTAAACACACACTTGCACACTACAGTAAAAATGATCTAATCATCCGTTTGGAAAATATTTTTTTAATGAATGTAAAGAAAATGAGGACAGGGATGTTATTATTTTTCTTTGAATGGGGAAGTTTTGATAGTGGCCCAATTTTAACGTGGTATCCGGCCAACTGATCGAACGAGCAAAGAAAAAAAAAAGGTCACACCTTTTAACAATAGATTTGGGCGACTGTAAGGCTCATTTTCATAAAATATTTCCTTAAAAACGTAAATGAGCAAAAAAAAAAAATTTCATCAACTTCTTTCTGTTTTCCGATTTACCATTACTGACTCTCAGATTGGGTATGGCCCTTAACGATTTAGCCGACTGACGATTAGCCCGCAAAAATCAATCGGTCCACATACCTCATCCTGCCCCCCTTTTTTTTCCAAAAGAAAAATGCGATCCCATTGACTTTGAAACCTACAGTTTACGCATTTGGTACAGTGCTTAAATATAATTAAACTTAAACGCAAGGTATTATGTTTATATTTGAAACATTAAACCAAGACGTAGATTTATTTATTTTAATAATTATCATACAATATTTAACAGACTTCGAACAAATAGGTAGGTACCGTTAAATTCGCAATCGTACGTGCCACGTGGTATATCTACACCCTACCACAGCAGCTGTAGCCTATAATATATAATCAATGACTGTACTTATAAAATCATTAATAAAAATAAAACTCAAAATCCTACAATATAGATAGGTAGTTTATTAAACGGTGTGCGTAGAGGATTCTTTATTTGAAACGATCTATGTTTCGTGCTGTTTTACACTTTTATACAACTATTATTGAAATATAATATAAGAATATCGACAATCGATATTGTCAAGCTGGGTTACTTGGAATAGTTTCAAACTTAAAATAGACGTTGTGCATTCAATTTTAAAAATATATAATAACAAGCTTATGTGAGATCAAAAATAATAGGTTTAAAACTTATACGGCTATACATTCTCGATTTACCCGTTTATCGAAGTACACCTGTTTTATATTATTACGTGTGTCGCAGCTTGAGGTGACAATTTTCAATCCATCCTCACACATTACGAGTTTGTCCAGTGTAAATGGATCAAAAAATTCAATATTCAGTTATGAAAATGACAGATATAGCCTATTATAAACACATACCTATACCTATATTTATAAAAGTATACATTTTTAGTATTTTATTTAGACGGTACAGGATAAAAATGAATAATGGCTATCGTGTATAAGAAAATAGTGCCAGCTTGACCCAGGCAGATGTACTTAGATTACTTATCTATAGCAAACTTTACCAATTGTTGGGTAACTATTTCGCTTTTATTGGGCCCAATCAACGGGGACTTTAGTTAAATGATACGATGTTAAAACTAGCAGTTAATAATATATTATTAAGATACACCTTCGACCAGTAGGTATATTAGTAAATAAATAGTAGATAGGTACCTAAAGTATATGTATACTAGTTTATTTGATTAATGTCGACTGTATAGTCTTTACAAAAACCAGTTGGCGGCGATTAATGATTATAGTGACATACGTAGTATTATAGATACATTACCAACCACTAAAAGCTGTTTTTAATGTCAGGAAATTATCTATATAGTCACTAAATTGTAGAACTATCCTCGGTTCCAAAGTGATTTTTTATGATATGAGATTTACAAATTCGATTAAAAGAATTTTAAATCAAAATTTAATTTTTTTTATAAAACACCATTGTCAAAATCAAATCAGTTTTGGAGCGAGGTAAAAAATCACCTTTGCCAGACCGATTTTGTTCACATATATGACATAGGCCTATATATATAATAATAATAATAATAATAATAATATGTACCTATTTATTTTAATTTACTCACATGGTTCACAAGTTCTCGAGACGCGAAACAATAACCTGTACGTTCAGTAACGATGGCGCGGTAGACACTGATCTTCGAGCAAACCAGAGGCTAATGTCTCTATACCACCACCACCACTGCCGCCGCCAATATAACCGTTTATTTTGCAAACCAACTATATATATATATATATATATATATATAATTGCTCTCGTAAAGGTTTATTTCCAAATAAACATTCATTATTATTCGTTAAAAAAAAAAAAAAAACACGATTGACGTAGAACAATAGATAATTAATAATTAATATAATACAAACGGATTTTTTATTTTTATTTTTAAATCCGATAAAACACACATTTCTCAAATTCAACTGCTGTCAATTATATAGCTGCCCTTTTAAATAGTTGGTCCTACCTAACCGATGATTTTTTTTTGTTGTATTTTGATTTTAAATATCTAGAAAGTAGGATTATAATATTAGGATTCTAGATGAATCCTAATATAGATAAATAAATATATAGAAATAAATAAATATATCTAAATAAATAAACCTATAAATGTATAGATAAATTATTTTAATAAAACTATCCTTAGTGGAGCTCAATATAATATACCTGTATAGATACTGTCAAATAAATGTTTGAAAATAATAATAACGTAAATAGGAACTACTGTGAAAATTTTAAGTTTTTAGATTCATTTTTTTTTTTTGTTTTGAATTCCGATGACATTTTATATCGAAATATGTTGTCAACAATTTTTAAATAGTTATAAAAAAAAATATTTGACTAACGATTTTCGAAATTTTTTGAAAATAGAATAACATACACATACATTTAATGTTTTATTAATTTTTTAGATCCTAAACCTTAAAATCCATAATTGATATAAATCGCCCAAAATTGGATAAAAAAAAAACTTTGAATATTTTATCACAATCTAAATACATACCAGTACCAAATTACATATTCGATGTACATTTCAAGATTCATTATTTTATTTTCGGAATTACAAAAAAATAACAAAAAACGATTTGTAAAACGAAATCGTATTTTTAATGTTTTTACGTCTTTGGTAGTTTTTTCTTGCACGTTTATCGAAAAAGTAAATATATCTACTGGTACTGGAAGATATACATCGATTGAATCAAGTTTTCTGGTCGAAAATTTGTCCACTGCAGAAATAAAATAATAGCATAATTGAAAACCATTAGCGAAAAAAATAGGTCATTTAATATAAAAATGCACGAGGCACCAGATGACTTGACTGCACGAGTATAATATGCATATACCTACAGATTATTATTATTTTTTAAATATTTCATGTTTCAACTTTAAAAAATCACCGAGTTTTACTTTAAAGTTTCCTTTATCCCTTTCTGCAAAAATTCTGGGATACCCATGCAGTTTTTTGCCAAAAAAATAAACAAAAGAAAATAGACCCACGAATTACGATTACATGACATATGTATAGTGATCGTGATCGTATAGCAAAGTTTTTATTTTTAGAAATGAACTTTTCGTAAAGAAAAAAAGGTTTAGAAAAAAATTAAATAACAGCATACAAATTCCAATCATAAATGTTTTTCATTTTATTATAACAATGTTTTTTCTAATATATATATATATATATAAATATATAATTTTCATTTCGACGTGTTATATAATTGAGTCATGAATGCATATTAAAAAATTATAATATTAATTATTATAACAGTTACCTATTATATTAATTTGCTTAGCATAATTTTACTAATTCAAGTAAAATATCGATTTAGCAGTTAACTCGATTTTTTGTTCATTATAATATATATATTATAATGTATGTGTATATATATATATTAGAAACGTTCAATTCATGTAAGTAGGCTTAATAAATAATATCGATAAAAAATGAATAAGCAGTTATAATAATTATAAAATACCTAGAAAGATATTAAAATATTAAAATCTGGGAAAATACAAAAAATATATATAATAATAAATATGATAATTTATTCGAAAAAATTAATTTAAATTACAAATAACAAATGATATATTAGAATAATAATAATTTATATGAAATGTTAATGGACATACTCGTAGTTTGACATTCATTGACACAACAACCCTTTGATTTCATTCAAAAACACCGAACCAACGACCATTTTCTCACAATTAACACATACCGTTGCGGAGGACTCTTGTTTGGTAATTGTAAGTAAAACAAGACAATTGGATGACAATGTCTGACCACTGAACCTGAAATGTGACCATCAATTATGATTATTCGAATTGTCCACTGGAACGAAACATTAACTTATAATTGCAATTAATAATTATAAAAACGTAGAAAATTATGTGTAATTTATAACACGTTTCTACTATAAGATGTTAGCTTGTTAATTTGTTTAAATACACTTTTTTTTACAATCCAAACGACGTACATACTACACAAATCATATTAATAATAAATGGTATTTACCTGAATGTATTTTCTTTTTCCGTAATAACACGTGTAACGTTAGCTATTTCGAAAACGACTTTTGGTATTTCTAGACCAACGTTTGTCAGAGTGACTTTGGCCATGTGTTCGTTCATCCCTTTAAGTTTGACTAAAAATAAGAAAAAAAAAATAGTTATTAGTGTTATTCGCATATATACGTAATAGAATAAAATTCATATGGGCGATAATTTGAAGAAATCATTTTGAATTTTCCTAAATGTATGTAAATGTTGAAATGTACTGAATCACTTAAATTTGGTAATTTTTCAATAGACTAAACATCGTTATGAATGCGAACGATTGATCAAATTCGAAATAATCACAAAATTTAAGGACGATTGTTTTACCTTGTTCGCTGACAAAGTCCGCCTCACTTATGGACAACGGCTGGATAAGTTCGCCGATGGGAACGCGCAGTGACACTTCGCTTTTGCGTTCCATGCCGGCGGTAAACCATGAGACTTCCATTATGAGGGGTTGAATGGAATCCTTAAAGTCGACACCGAGAGCACTTAGAGTAACGGAATTGGGCAGTAATTGCACGATTGGAGCCGAGTTATGAATGCTCATGTCCAGACTCTATTATATTTATACACATAATACATAAGTTTTAAATTAAACGTACGAATTTCGTACTCATTATAATGAATATTATATATTTATGTACAATGTATATGCAGTATTTAGGTTAGGTTACTTTATCAGATTGACGTCAACGATTACCTTTTGGGTCCATTGGATGTTGGTGAGTGCTTCTTTTTTATCGTGATTAGTAAGGCTCAACTCCACGCTGACCATTTTTGGCGATACCACGTGAGGGCTCCTCGTGAAACGCGCTAGTATACTCAATTCGTTGTGTCCCTTGATTTTGTTCAATATTTCCGTTTTCGCAGACGGTACGAAACTGGGAGCGACTACCTAATACAAAATATGACGAAAGATTGTATTAATCTTTTTATTCGTCATCAGAGTAGATAGTTAAAATGAGTTAAAATTTGCGAGATTGTGAAATGAATTTAAATCTCATTGGTTAGCTTTGCCCTATGCCCCTATTCGTCATTATATATGAGGAGTCTAACGCATATTCGAGAGTCCATACTCTACATGTTCACCACTTCCCCTTTCCAAAAAATTGTCACTGACGTATTGTTTATTTTTGTGTCAAAAATAGATCCAACCTTACTAAAAATAAAATGCTATCTACGTGCCCGCGAGAGGTATAATTTATATTATATTATATAATAAATCATGATCTTCTATAATCAAACGTACCTGTCTGGAATGTTGCAGATTCAGTACTTTAACAGACAACGACGACGATTGATCGTTGCTACTTGTCGGGGAGAGAATATCCCCAAATGACGCCGATGGTATTAACGTTTGTCCAACCGGAGCGACTACATAATATAGGTAATGTTAATTCGTATAGAAAAAAAAATTATATATTATCCACAAAAACAAGCGTTTAGATATAGTCGAATACATCGAGACTAATCGATTGCGTGATAATAATTTCAAAACTTACAGTCATCTAGTTCTAACAACAGGTCCACATTGCTCTTGGGCAGTCCCGACGTTTTGGTTTCTTTTTTGTTTACAACGAATTCTTCACTGCTATCACTCTCTACGGATTCGCTTTCGGAACCAGATTCGTCGTCGGAACCGACAAAATTCGCAGATTTTTCCCTTTTCTACCGATTTTAAATAATCATTAAAACAGTTTTTTACATCATTTTCAATCCCATTCTTATCGTTGTATTTTTACCTGCGATTCTATCTTTTCGTAGCTTGAATCCGACGAAGAATCACTGGAATCTTCGTCGGAATCGTCATCTGAACTATCTTCAGAATTTTCCTCGGAATTATTGTTCTCGGAATCAGAATAAAACGTTTTCTTCTTGTTCGCGGCCGTCCTCTCCGTCTTCTGTTTCACGGGCTTTTCTTGTTCTTCCGGCACGGCCACGCAACGAACACTCGAGTCCGTTGGCGAATCAGGGAATTGAGGAAGATCTTGATATCCGATCGCTCGACAATTTATATAGTGCGATAACGAACCCATTTGATATTCTTCACGATCTTCAGACAATTAAAAATCAACATTGGACAATAAAAAGTATTATTTATATGCTTCGTTAATACTTTCTATATATTTTGTGCTAGATTTTAACGACGAAAACTTAGGAGTAATGGAGTTATGTTGTCTAATGAAATTACAAACTTACATTTTGGCTTTTGAGTACATTTTATGGGTACTTCCGGTAACTATATAGTATATAAGTACAACTATAATATAATATGCGAGTATGTGACTATATGTATAAATATATAATATTTTCACAGAAGTTTTTCAATTTTCTGACATTTCCAATCAGCCATCATGCCAGATTAGTTTTTGGAAAGCTAGATATTGGAATAGTCCACAAGTCCAATTTCGATAAAGCACAAAATAGATTTTCAACTCCATTCTTCAACATGCTCATTCCCAAAGTTTTGCCACTAAAACCTAGCACATTCGGTATACTTACAGGTACAAATAAAATCGGTGAAATTAGAATGAAAAAACTATAAAATAACTATTCAAAAAAGTGCACCTAACAACAGATATATTATGAGTATATTATACATATTAATTACAATAATTACCAACAAAATTTGACTGTAGCAACGGTGCAGGTTTTTCGGCCAAAAATATGTTTTTCGCGTGTTTGCTTAATACGCTTTCCTTGAACTGCTCCGGAGGGAACAGTATATTGTTTAAAAATCTCGATCGATCACGAATATCGTAGTTTTGATCGTATTTTGCCTGTTTTAACACGTACTGGCACAGTAACGTCGTCTGCGCAGGATTCGTCAAGAACAATTTGACCGCCAAGTTCATTATTTGTAATTTCACTATGTCCTCCTGTACACAAACATATTTTATCCCATGATATTGGGTGGGTAACTAACAGATAACAATAAAAACAACAATAACGATAAATCCCTTCAATATATATTTTTAGATCTTGAACAAGGAACACCTACTATTGGTTTTAAATAAATGATTGTTTTCTGTATTATCACCTTTTTGATTAAATAGTGATTAAAAATGAGATAGGTATAAAAAAAAATACGTAAAAATTAAAATTATACATTAAAGTAGTTTAGTTTCGAACAAAAACAAAATAAATTTTAACTAATTATTTTAAAATTTCAAAAAGTATACCTACTCTTTGGACTCCACGCGACCACGCCTATACATAAAAATTAGAATACCTATCTAAAAATTTGTTTTACAGTTTGTAATTTTCAATTTTTCTGAAAATGTAATATTGTAATACGAGATTATTACATAACACTATATGATGCAAAGCCTATTTAAAAAGAGTAAAAAAAAAAAAAAAAAATGGTTATTCACCATTCGCATGAAACTCTAATGCTTTAGGGAGCAAAATAACTTTCAAAAACAGAAAACAAAAAGAAAAAAAGTTACCTATCAACTTTTTTCTGTATTTTATGATAGTTTATTTTTACCGACTAGCTGTATGGGGCAGTGCCCGCAAAAATATTTTATGGCCTCGCGCGAATGGTGAATGATCTTTTTTTTTTGCTTATTTGCCGAGGGGTTCTGTGCGATATTCTGTTCTGTCATGAGTAGGTTTATCGTTTGTTATCATTTTGAATTCACGATATAGTTTTTAAATAAAAATAAATATTTGATATGTTGATATCTTAATAGAAGCAGGTAACTCTATTTGATATTACCTCGGAAACATAAGTCTTAGCAACTTTTCTAAGTACGTCTGGTGCTATGGTAGACACCAATTGCGAATACTCTCCAAGCAACCACAAGATGGATGCCCTGGCTTGAGGTACGGCTATAGAGTCCATCAGTCGAGCCATGTGTCTTATTATATCACAGTGTGCTTCTGGTTGGTTTTGCAATAGTTTTTTAATGACCACTACACTTTCAGCTACCACCGCTTCTAAAAGTTAAAATTAAATTTAACAAACAAAACACACGAGACACGCATATTTAACATAATTTATATTTTCGAAAATTACCATCACGGCTCGATAGCATGGACACCAATCCGCTGAGACATGTTTCTGTGACTTCTTTGATATTCGAAGCGCATCTAAAATTAAACATTTTGGTTTAGGCCTTACTGTTTTAGGAGAAGCACTACTGCTGAAGATAATATAAGAAATATCAAATAACCATGTTAACACGAAATTCTTATTTTATAATAATATGCAAATCAATTTTCAACAAACAACCAATAAAATATATTCACACGACTATATTATATTAGTATTAATTATTACATAACCGATTAAAGGACACATGTATGTATGTATATGTAGGTAATGTATATAGGTACTAGAGGAAGTGTGCAACGAGTGAGTGATTTACAATTAAATTACATAAAATGCTTATATTTTAAAGTATTTGTAAGTATTTATACGATATATTATGAAAATGTAGATTCATCGTATACATTTTTGATAATTGTTATTTGTTACTAGAAATATATATTTTAAAGTTTCTAAAGTCCAATTTTCGACCTTCCCACTTTTTTTTTGTACATTATTGGTTATTGAGTGTTTCTACTAAAAATGTATAGTTAGGATAGTTAGGACAAAACTGCGAAAATGTATTTGTATTTATGTTTATTCCTTTGAATAAACAATTCAATTTAATTAAATTAATATTTTTTTTATATAAATAGGATGTTTTTATTCTAATCTTAATTTTTCCTTGGCCTATTTTTAATATTTTAATTTTAACCCTTATTAAATCAACTGGAAACAATGCCATTGAAATTACATAATATTGTCTTTATATATTTTATTCAATAGAACATATTTTCCTTCGGTCGAGTTGTTTTAAATTATTTTTTCACCAATTTCCTATAGTCGATTTTCCTGAAGGCTCTATTTTCAGTGTAACAGAAAATTAAATTAATAATGTGAATTATATGCCCATTATTGTATTATTATTTTTAATTTAAAAGCAACTAAATCATTACATTGAAAATAAAAATTCTTGGTTCACTCAAAAATGATCGTGTTTATAATTTTTTCGTAAACTCGAATTCCAAAGATTAGCTCTCTAAAGTTATTTAATTAACATAACAATTATGTTTATAAAAGAAATTATAAAAATGTAAAATCTCCATTTTACGGGAGCAAAATAGTAAAAGATTTTCAATCTGATGTGCATGGTACATAGTACATGTACATGGTACCATATGTCGTACTGTAGTAGGTACATAATTTTAATATCCATATTATAATATATTACCTGATATTACAATATTTCTTTACTCCGCTGCATCTTTTACATACATAAATGCTTTTTACTGGGGAAATATTAATCTAATTTAAAAATATCAAAACATGTAAATTCTCATAAAAATATATTATTTGTAATATTAAAATTATAGATTGTCATTTGAAAATCGAAAAACGAATATTGATATATTTTTAACAAATAAGAGAGGGGGATAAAAAAATTTAATGATGAAAAATATAGAATTGAGTGTATTATTTGAAATAAGTTCACAAAAATTATTTATACATACTAATTCACAAGATAAAACGTGGCTCACGATTAAAATAAATTACCTTATATTATATTATGTATATATATTTTAAATGATAGGTATTTTATTGACTATTATAAAATTCCGTGATTTATATTAGTATTAGCAATGGTAATCAATGGTATTAGTAACACCATTGATTATATATAATATAATATAATATAATATACAATTAATATATAATCAATAGTAACACATACGTTTGTCGTCTCTTTCATGCGCATAACATAGTAAATTTATATTACCGTATTCTTACTATACAGTTTATTTATAATTAATATTAGAGTAAATTTACCCATTATAAAATTTGTATAAGAGAACATAAAATATGCTCTAGCGTCTAGCATGGTTTTTTTTTTAAATTTTTTTTTAAACCTATATGCATTCAAAAAAATGAGTTATTTAACTACTTATAACTTGTTTAAAAATAATTTAAAAAAAAAAAAACTTTACACTAGAGTATATTTTATGTTTTCCTCTACAAATTTGATAAAAGTAAATTTACTCTAATATTAATTATAAATAAACTGTAGGTAGGTAGTAAGAATGCGGTACGTAAATTTGCTATGTTTTGCGTATGTAAGAACAAACGTGTGTGTAGCGTCCTCTTGATTGTTTATCTACAGACCTGGTATGACTAATACCACACTAATATTATACCTACCTACTTTTTCATAAAATAAAATTGAAAAACATTTTTTTTAAATTTTCTTAGGTTTACAAAATGAAATATTAAATAATAGTTTAATGTATAATATCTAAATATTAATATTTACATTTAGTATTTGTATGGTCATTAGTTATTGGTTATTACTTGACAAAATTATAACTTAAAAACTACTTTAAGAAGCATTAGTAGAACTTCAAAATATATATATTTAAATTTTGATCTAAGATTTTGAGCGGAGCAAGGAAACTATTGTTTTTACAATGATATTAATTTTATCTTTTTATTTCTCTGAAAACAACTTTTTAGAGAGAAATCAAGTAGAAGTTTTGAAGTAAAGAGCTAATTTCATAGTAAATTTGTTCTAGATGGTACTTTCCAGAGATAGTTTTTTAAATTTCCAAATAGTTTTCTTAATAGAACGCTATACACTTGATTTTTAAGGGGTTTTGTATAGCCAATTTTTATGAAATTTTAATAAAAATAAGAATTCAACAATTTAAAAATAGTCATGTGTCAGTAAAAATTTTATTGTTGTGTTATCACGATATTTGTTAAAAATCACGTTCACGTTCTATAACTACAATTTTTCTCTGTATAATCGCAGAATCAAAATGTATACAAAATATGAAAGATAATGAATATTTACTATGCCGTGGTGTGAAGTTTCTGTTTAATATTTTTTTGAAATCCTAAAATCCGTAATTGAAAATCGTAAAATTTTAAAATGAAAAAAAAAACAAAAAAAAGTTTTAACTAAAAAAAAAAAATCCACTCTACGACATAGTAAATATTCTTATCTTTTATATTTTGTATAAATTTTGACTTTGTGATTATTAAGAGAGTAGTTGTAGTTATATATCGTAAATGCATTTCAATACTGTAAAATGGGTGTATAGCATCCTCTTAAGTGTAAAAGAAAACTACCATTTATAGAGATTTTATTTATTAAGAATTTTTTTATAAATGGAAAAAATAACAAATAAAGTTCTTATGGTTACTACTTACTATATATTACTAAAATAATATATATGGTGATCTAAATTAAATTGTTTTTACAGTAATAGATATGTCAATGTGTGTGTATAATACAGAGCTCCACTCAAAATTATTTTATAGAATGCAATGATTTATTATTGCTTTCAAATTTAATATATCCACGACCAGTATCCTAAACGATGAGCAAAGTACTTCCATCTAAATATTGCCTTTTTTATTCTTTATATTTATATTATATATAAAATGTTGCTTGAATCATCTTAAATAAATGTTAAATATGTTACATAGTATTAAATACTCATATAATTATAATAAGTCAAAGTTGTTATGATAAATTAATACTAAAATATGTAATATAATTTTAGGTGGATATAGGCCTTATGATTAGGGTATGTAGATAGAAGAGTAGATTTCTGGGCTAATGTAGCAGTAACAAAAGTATCACATAGAGGACAACTTCCTATATAGATATTAATTAGTACTATATATTTATATATACAATATATTATAGATGAGCTTGATAATATTATTAATATGACAATATGTTTCCATAATATTATTATAATAAGTTATAACAAAAGTACAAATGATGTACTAATATTTTATTAAATAAATATATTGACTATTTTTTGTCAAAAATTGTCTAACAAGATTTTTTTTAATTTGATTAGGATATGGGCTGCACACTAAACATACCCTCTGCACTCTGTATCCACCTATAAATATAATGTGGACAATATCATTATGACATGATTTTTACCTAACATTAAATTTATTGGTACAATTTTTCTTGTTGGCCGACCTTGCTATATATATATATTAGTATTAATCACTAAGAATAAATATAAATAAGTATATTTACATTTTCAAAAATTATGTTTATAAATAAGAAAAAATCAGGAAAGTTTATACTACCAAGTACTGATTAAAAAATTGAAAATGCCTATGTAACTTTCTAGTATATCATAAAAGTATATATGAATATACAATTACAAGGTTGCCTAAGTTTTTTGAATACAGACTAGAACAATTATAAAAATTAAAAAAGTCAGATTAAAAGATGATATAGTGTTAATAGGAGAGTCCCGAAGAAGTGAAAGTAGACTTGAAAAGTGAAGGGAAGCTCTTGAAAGTAAAAGACTAAGAATTAGTAAAACAGAATACATAAAGTATGATTTTGGTGAAAAATAACACAGACGAAATAGGGAAAGGCAAGAAATAATGTTGAATGGGGATGTAGTAGGAAAGGTTCAAGTATTTAGGGTCTGTTATACAGAAAGATGGGGTTTTCGAAGAGGATATGAAACACAGGATCAAGTGTGGATGAATGAAGTGGAGATAAGTGTCCCGTGTTTTATGTGACAAAAGAATCCTAATTGGGTTAAAAGTTCAATTTTAGAAGATAGTGGTGAGACCTGCAATGATGTATAGAACATAATTTTGTAGATAGAAAGATAGAATAGAGAATGATTGTAGCAGAGTTCAGAATGTTAAAGTGGATGAGTGGGTTGACTAGAGATGACAAAATGAGAGAAAATAGATTAAAATGGTTCAGGAATGTATAGAGGAGGGAAGAGACTGAGGCAGTAAGATTAGTTAAGGAAAAATGGATTGATGTAAAGAGGGGAGGGGAAGACCAAAAAAGGGGAATTTTATGGTGAATGATATGAGGAAGGTGGGCGTGAATGAATAGGATGCGAGATATATAGTTAATTAAAAATATAGGACTAGGGTGATCGACCTTAAATAGTTGAGAGAGAAGGCAAAGGAAAATAGAAGAATAAAATCAGATTAAATTTTAAAGAAACTTTTTGTAGGTAATATTATAAATAAATCTCAATAAAATTAATATTAAAATACAAATTTCTGTAAAAATTACAATTAATAATTTATTATTATAGTATATTATTAGTTAGTAAATTTTACTTTTAAGTTAAAAAACAAAAATCACAACAATACACAAACAAGTATACTATATAGTAGGTATATAGGCTCACCGACAATATGGCGTAACAAAAACAGCGAATAAAACATTTTCGTGATAGAATCTTTTTACTCTGAGGTCGTGTTATGTAAATATATTATTGGAAAATCAAAACATCTGTATGACTATATCTCATACAGCGTGTAAACGTCAAAATATTCCTGAAAAGTATACTAAAACATCTCCTGGTGATCAATTTTTATTATATGATAATTATGACGTAAATGTGCCTACAAAAACGCGACTTTTAATTTTTTGTTCTCCAAAATTTTTGGACATTATGACAGAATCTGAACATTGGTTTGCTGACGGAACGTTTAAAAGAAGTCCCTCGATATTTTCACTATGAAAATAGAAATATTCTTGATTATTGAAAGGGAATTACGTTTAATTTAAGTCTCCAAATATAACCTATATTTATCTCAATACATACATTTTTTACATTTTTTAGATTCTGAGCGTAGCGAGGAAGCTTATGGTTATACAATGATGTTTATTTATTTTTTTTTTATTTTTCTGTAAACACTTTTTCTACCAGAAGGAGTGCTCCAATCTTTACACTCATACCCGGTTTCCGGTAGCAAATTGCATCTAGTTGGTACTTTTGAGAGGTCATTTTTCGATTTTCATAA
>JAIPRL010001555.1:0-11014 GCA_025469235.1 Pemphigus obesinymphae | reverse complement strand
AATGATTTATCATTGCTTTCAAATTCAATACATCCACCAAAAGTACCCTGCCCAGTAGCGAAGTGCATCCACCAATACTGACACCCGACGAGCGAAGTGCTTCCACAACTTACTGATCGGCTTTTTTTTTATTTAACAATAGTTATATATTTTAATTTTTCATAAACTTTTTAAATTTTAAATTTGAATTATAATTATAATCTTTTAATATAATATAAAAAGTACAAATTATTTTCGATATTTTATCATACGCTCAAAAATTATTTAAATTAAAAAATATAATCAATTTAAAAAAATTGTAATACTCTGACAAAAATAAAATAAAATCTATAATATACTCGTATGTATTGTTATTTTTTATAATGTATAATTAATTTTTTTAAATTTGTTATATTCGAGGTTTTGACGTAGCTATTTTTGTATTTGCTGTTTTCGTTATGCTATTTTGTTGTGATACTTAGTATATATCATAAATGTGTCAACTAATTGAATTGTCATCTTTATTAAACACTCTTTGAACAAAATAATTTTAGACCACCCACTAGGTCCTGTCAATAGGGCCCAGTATTTTTCTATGTGAGAAATAAATAATAATAGTAATTACAGTCAAATATATTCACCAATGTCCAACTATAATTACCAAATTAGCGTATATGTATTCTATTTTAAAATTTATAAACTGAAATAACTTGATACAAATTATTAAATTATTGTATGATGTGTCATGTTTAGATTTCACACTTTTAGTTAGTTTTTACTTTCTAGTAAGTACCTAAAGTTAGTGAAAAACATTCTATATAATATCAATATAATATTTACCTTCCAATAGCTTGAATAGCAGCTGCAACAAATTGCTTATCTGTGCTGGAAATGTATGTTTGAACTTCTCGAAGTATTGTTGATATACTTGTTTCATTTGCCAAATTTGTCATGATATCAAGTTTTAATAATTTTATGTGTGTTGGATCATTTGATCTGACAAAAAAACTTTTTAAATATGGTTCAAACATATTCTAAAATAGAAATATAACACAATAAATAATAATAAAAATATTAAAAGAATAACCTTTACAATACCTTCCTAGCTATTGAAATAGATGCAATAGAATTCAATACAACTGATTGAACTTCTCTATGACTTCTTAGTAAGCGTATCAATGCTTTAGAAATTACATTAACTTCAGTTTTTGGTGCCAAATGATGATATAACTGTGCAACACTCATCACCACCTAATATTAAATAATAACAATTAACAGTAAAATAAGACCTATTTTTTGCCCATTGTAGCGATTGATTGAATAATCTTATAAAGATTATGAAGGTGATTCTACTTTTAATAGACTCTTTTTTTTATTTATTCCTTAAAATTGTTTTATAAAATTGACTTCTTCTCCTTCGCCTTCTCTCTCAACTATTTAGAGTCAACCATCCTCGTTCTACACTTCTACTTAACTTTATCTTCCACATCTTCTTCACTTACCCCCACCTTCTTCATATCACTCAAAAACCCCCAACCTTTTTTTTGGTCTTTCTTTCCCCTCTCATTCCATCAATATACAATTCCTTAACTAATCTTCTGCCTAAGTCTCTTTCCTCCTTAATACATACTTGAACTACCATTATCCCTCATTTTGTTAACTATCGAATCTACTTCTATACTACCTCTTATATACTCATTCCTTTCACATTGTCTTCTCAAGCCACTCCACTCATCCACCATAACATTCTCATCTCTACTACACTCATTCTTTGTTCTATCTTCTTATCTACTGCCTAACATTCTATTCCATACATCATTGCAGGTCTCACCACTGTCTTATAAAATTTACTTTTTAACTTAATAGGGATTCATTTGTCATATAAAACACCTAACACCCTATTGTCGCCACACACTGTTGGAACCCAGCTTTAGTCCTTTACTTTCATTAGCTTCCCTCCACTCTTCCAAGTCTACCATTCACTTTCATAGGAGTCTCGCCATATCCTCTGCTACCTTTCCTCATATTTTGTTTATATTCCCTTCCATGTTCCACACCCCTGTCTCAATTAACTTTTTTTTAAATGCTTTTTCATTTTCAATTGTTAGTTTCTATCACCTAATATCCTCAATTCCTTATATATATATATTTTTTTCTTTTTTCTACACCAAATATCCATAACTATTAACCTATGTTGTGTTGTTACATTTTCACCTGGGATTACCTCACACCGTTTTAAATCTCCTCTCTTCCACATAAAATAATCAATTTGTGATTTGTTCCCACCACTCTTATATGTTATATAATACTCTTCTCTTAACCTAAATTAAATGTTCACAACTTCTAATTCATGTGCTGATGCAAAGTCAAGTATTATTTCCCCAGCCTAATTCCTTTCTCCAAATCCATACTCTCCATGAGGCATGCACTCTATCATAATCTATTCTATCATAGCCTACATGTCCATTCATATCCCCACCAATTACAATATCCTTAATTCCTTGTACTCCTTACATTACCTCATCCATCTCTTGCCAGAACTATTCTTTCTGGCTTTCTGACATCCCACTTGTGGAACTTATGTGCTTACTATACTCAATACCTTATTCTCTCACCACAATTGCCCTATCACTTTTCCTTATCATCTCTACCGCCTTTCCTTTCATTTCTTCATCTAATATCACTCCCTACACCATTCCTTGTACTAGTCTTTCCTGAGTGTATGATTTTTGTATCCATCGACAAATTCCCTTGCTTTCTCCCCTTCTCCTTTGTTTCTTGTACACAACAAATATTCACATTCTTCCTCCTTAAAACTTTACAAACTCTCTGCTCCTGCCTGTCAATATTTTTATATCCCATGTATGATAAACACTATGATAGAGAAAACATACACTTTTGTGTAAAATTTAAAAGAAAACAATCATTTTCAAGAATGAGTCTGTATGTACATTATAAGTATGTGCAATGGTGGTAATGTTATTATATGGGTTGCGGGTAGTAGGGTTTACAAATACTTATATTAATTTATACACACACACATACAATATTTTTGTATTATTTGAAAATTGCCCATACAAAACCCCTTAAAATTTAAACCGTATAGAACCGCTTAAAATAAACTTAGTATAATATATTATACTTAAATAATAAATTTAATAATGACTTACAGCAGCATTTCTGCTTTGAAATAAAGGCTTGGCATTTCTTAGTAAAAGACGATGGTCTTGATCTAATACAGTAGATTTATCATCATCAGTACCAGCTTCTTCACAACTAGAGAGATCAGAACTATCCAAATTAGAATTTTCAATTTTGGTACAATCAGAAGTATCCTATAAATATTAAATAATTAATTATTTTTAGTCCAATACGTAGAAGTTTGCAAGGTTCAATGACAGGTAATTAAAAATCTTTTTTATTTATTTATTCTTCTTACATTTTTACTGGGATTAACAAATTGTGTACGACCATATCTAGTTAACATGTTCACAATAATCACTTGTCCCCATTCATCTATGTCAACCAAAAGATTGCAAAGTTTTCTGTAAATTTTATGTATGAGGTCAATTCTTTCAGGACAAACCTAAAAAAGTATTTATAATAAATAGGCCATATTAAATTTAAATCAAATAATAATATTTGCACATAATATTAAATATTTTGTATGATGAATAATTTTTATTAAATAAAGAATTAACAAAATGTATGAAATTGTTTTAAAATAGACACCTCTTCAAATGCCATGACTGTTGATCCAACCACGAGTGTTGATTTATCTGCTAATAATTTTTCTATTACTGTAATAAGCTCTTCTTTTTGCTCAGGGTCCAGGCTAAAATAAAAATACAAAAGTCTTTAGTTAGAAATAAAAATGATAAATAATAAATCATAATTATTTTTATTATATAACTATAAGTTCAAAGTGCCTCAAAATTGTGTAATTTTAGTTTTACTTTTAAAAATATTTAATTAATAAATATAACCAACCTATATAATTTAGGAATAGCATGTGCAGCAGTTTTACGAACATATGGTGACATATCAGCAGCTGAATCTTTAATGGCTAACATGACAATTGGAACAATCATCACAACTCTTATACTCGATAGTACTCTTAATGCAGATGCTCGTATTAATTGATTTGGATCCTAAAAATATAAATAGATCAACATAATATAAAGTTACATAATACTTGTACATCAATTATTTTATATTCTTTCCCTTGTAAATCAACCTTTAAAGCTCTTTGAAATGTGGATATGGATAAAAGTGCTAAATCTTGTTGCTGTTCAGCATAACGAACTAGATACACATACACTAGTTTTTTCACTTCAATATTTTTAGAAACTACATTTTTGACAACAGCTGGAAATAGTTCTGATGCATCTCTACCTTTGGCAATCATCTAGAAATATAAGTTTATAATTAAGTGCTATAGGTACCTAAATAATTAAAAACTATAATATGTTAATTATGTAGGTATCTTACACCAATAATCCGTTTCATAGCTTCTAATTTTGGTCCATCCTTTGCAGAATCTAACATTTGTTTCAAATCATCATGCCTAATCAAAAATATTTTTACTTTATAGTTTATATAAAATAAATTTAATTAACTTAAATCATATGTAGATATCAAACCCATATTAGGTATACTCATAAGCAACATAACATGTTTGGCATATGAAATTAATAAGTAAATAACCTGTTTGAATTTTTTGTGATAAATTTAAAAAAAAACATTTATTATCCAAAGCCCAAAGGTAAAACCACAGAACATAAAACCTTACTTTTTATAATCAGATACAAAGAATGATGACAATCCTCCTGAAGCTGGATCACTTGCATAATCACCATCCCCAGTTGTAGATGATGACAAGCCATTCTTGTCATACGTTCCATTTGTGCCACTCGACATGTTACAATAATTCTGCGGTGAAATCGAAAGCATGGAAGAGCTTGGTAGTACGTGAATCATTATAATATATTGAAAACTTTAAAATAGAACTGCAAACAAGTATGTAATGATTTTACTTACAGTTGCTGAGGATGAATTCATATAATATGTTTAGTTGGAATTGATCGGTACTAAGTAGTTAATCCAATTATTCAACAACAAAACTCTTTTATAAGATTATAATGGTTTACATTCAAACGTATAAGTAGGACGTATAAAAACCAAGAAGTAAAACCTAAAAGAACAGGAAGGTGAACTTTGAAAATTGTTCGCTTAATCATGTTATCAGTTATTGCTGTTGTCCACACGAACCGATCTTCGATGGAAAAGAAATGACATGATAAGCCTGGGGGTTTTGTTTTTATCGCGGTTGTTATCAACTAGGTTATCATTATACAAATCGTGTTATTTTTATTTTGACATAGCCGATGCAATAAAAGTAAAAAACGTAAAATTAAGTTGTCCACTTGTCCCTTGTACATTATAATATCACAGAATGATAATTAATATAATAAATAATAATAGGTATCAGAAAAGATTAATAAAAAAATTATAAAAAAAAATCAATAAATATCTCCTCAGAATACTAATTAATACCCAGTGATGATGGTCAATTATTTTCAAAATTGAAAAAGTGTAAAATCAGAGTATGTTTAATTTATTCAATGGTTTGAAGTTTGAACATTATGATAAAGCCACTTTGAAATAATAATACCATTATTATATGTTCTATTTATGAAAAGTCTTAGACAATTGATCTTAAAATTACCAAATTTGATTCGTACTTACATTACAGAATTCTAAAATGAAACCACAGACTACTTTTTATTCTATTCCATAATGCAAATCTATTTTGAATAATCTTAAATTTTTAAGTTATTAATAATTTAAGCCTTTATTATACAATTTTTTAAAATATATTTGTCAACAAAAATAGGTAACATACCTAATATATACATATCTAGAAACTTTTGGAAATGTAATTTTAGTTTGAATTATGATTTGTAATATTTTTTTAGAACTAGTATTGTACCTATGCTAGTTGTATACAATGATTTTAACCTATTATGTAATATTTGCAACAGATTAAAATTATTATTTTATATTTTTCTTCTTAGCCTTCTCTCTTAACTATTATTTTTATTTTTTTTTTAGGACAATAACAATAATTAACTAATTATACAACTATGTAATTTTTTTAAATTTTAGTACATTTAGGATTTAAATTATGCTTTTAAGGTTATTTTTTATATTTAATAGACAATCACCATTCATTAATAATACATTTAATTAGTAATTTTTTTTTTTTTTTTGCTGACATACTTTATAAAATATTTAATTTAAATTTTGTTTATATTTTATTTATTGCACATATATGAGAAAAATTATATTGGTAAACCTATATAATAAAATATACTTTTGATAGTACACTAAAATATAATTCAATAATCAAAGACTTATATACATTATATCATTATATTTTAATACTATAAAAAAATTATTCGTTCAAAATAAACTTTTGGTAGCTGAAGACTTCACAACATAGAAGTTTAATACATAAAATAAAATGTATATAATAGTTATAGTAGGTATATAATATTCCTGTAGTAAACAATAATTATTTACAAATGAAACAACTTCATGAATATGTTTAATATAAAATTTATGAAAAACATTTTATATAATTTTAAATTTACGACACAAAATTGCATAACATATTCAAATTAAAGATTAATGAATAAATATGTACCTACCTAACTTTATAAACTTTCTATATGTATTCAGACAAAAAATATATATCTTATTTTAATTTTATTATAACGAACTTTATATGAATTAAATACAATAAACAATATTTTTCACATACATCTCAACAGTAATCATATACAGTAAATGTAATGTTGCAACAATTAAATTTAACAATATACAAAATCTAGTTTTAAACAATCATATTCTCTTACATTTTACTTTAATTACTAGTCAGCATATTATAATAGATATTTGTTCATTCTTCCATACTCAATTTGTATAGTTATGATAGGCTTCAGCGCAAACCAATTTGTTCCTCGAATGTCAGAACTTCAATTCCTTAATGGCTTGTGGGAGATCTGGAAGTTTCATATCTTTCAGCTGTTGCGGTATATTCATATTTTTCATAGCAGATACGGCTCTGGACGGTGCACCAGCAAGACCAGCCTAAAGAATATTTTGAAAGTTAGATATCAATTATAGTTTATATTATTCTTATTTTGAATCCTAATTAAACATTTTGCTCACTTCTTGTTTCTCCAATTTGTTTTGTTCTTCAATTCTTGAAAGTATTTCAGTCATATTAGTTTCTAAAACCATTCCGCCCATTACAAGTTCATTTAAGATGTAATGTATCTAAAAAAATTAAGTTTTTTAACTCAAAATTAATAATTATACATGTCAAATACTCCAGTTTAAAATATACTAAGGATGATACAATTTTATACTTCAACAAATATTCTTATTCTCCTTTGACCTCTTTCGCAACTATTTTGGGTCGGCCGGTCACCTAGTCCTCAAATTCCACAGAACTAGATATCCCGCATCCTCCTCACTTACCTCACCTACCTCATATCATTCTCTATTACATTCCCCATCTTTTTTTTTTGGTCTTCCTCTTTCCCTCTTCCTTTTATTACTCTAACTGCTTCGGTTTTTTCCCTCCTTAAAATATACCCCAACCATATTAATCTATTCTCTATCATTTTGTCTACTTTGGAGCCACTTCGATACTACCCTTTTTATATTAATTTCTTATTTTGCACTCTGTAGTTAATTCACTCATCTATCTTAATATTCTCATCTCTGTCACATTCATAATCTGTTCTATCTTCCTATTCACTGCCCAACACTACATGATCCGTACATGATTGCAGGTTTCACTACTGTCTTATAAGATTTACCTTTTAACCTAATTGGAATTCAATAATATTCAAAACAATAATAAAACAACTTTGGAGTAAAACAATTGGGATAATGCTTTTTTAATAATATGATACTATGAATAATTATTTGTTAATCAATCTAATTACCTTGTCGACATGAAATATAAGATCAAGCTCACAAACATTTTCAAAGCATTTATCAAGTGTTTCAACAAACACTTGAATTAAATCGAGTATGCCAAGTTCTGATTCTGATGAGTCTACGCAAAACACGAAATATAATGTAGCATAATGACGATAAATCAATTTGTAATCTGATCCTCCAATGAGACTAAAAAAAACACCAAAAAAATTATAATTAAGAAAACATATTTAATTTAATAAACAATAATATCAATTGGGTTATATAAATAATCCAATAAATTATTTTAAATCTCACAATTACCTTCCACCTTCAAGAAAATTGCAAACATTATCATCTCGTTTGGAAACCAACTGAAATGTTTCCTTAATAATTTGCTGCTGCATATCTTCATTCTATTACCAAAATAATACATACATGTTCTTATTGGTAGTTACTTCCATATTATGAATATTGGGTATTTATCATAAATAACTAAGTACTTACAAAGTATTGATAGAATTTCGAAAGTCTAGGCTTTCCGTAATTGTTAAACACCAATATTGCTTTGATCATAATTATTTCTTATTCTAAAAATTTAAAATTGATAATTATATTAATATTTATAATATAATGTAGAAAATTCGACCACGGACAAATTATTAAAAAATGTATTATCATTATGATCCATACAATTTCTTACTACAAGCCGCTAAACCATAACTCATAGTAACATAATATAATCCAATTTCACTCTAATGAACCAAATTATTTCAAAATTAATCATTTAATCATTTACTTTTACTATTTACACTATTTCTATTTTCTATTTTCTCCCCTAAAAAATGGTGTATGTGTTATCAATATATTTTATCAATTATTGTTCAAACAGTGTGGCCACTTTTGTAAAATAAACATTCTGTACAAAGATAAGCTGTTTTTAATTTATTCTGTAGAATTAAATATTAATATGTACATGATTAATACTATAAAAAACTGTAAAAAACATAGTTTAAAAATAAAATAAATATATTTTATAGGTATTATAATGAAAAAAGAAAGCTGATGGTAAAAAGAGTTCATCGTCTCTTCGATCCTCATACAATAGGTATACGTAAAATTATAATATTAAGTATAGTATTTTTAAGCAAATATATAAACTATTTAATAATAATTTTATAAGTAGGTACATCAATACATAAATCATTGCATTTGAAAATAAATTTTAATCGAAGTTCGGTGTAATAACATTAATTTTTATAAATAGTAGTTAAATATATTCAGAAGTCATTGAGTTTTTAAAAAAATTATGACGCCAATATACTATATACAGTGAAACCTCTATATAGTGGACAGCCATGGGGAATTCAAAAATGCCCACTATAGGGAGTTGTCCACTATTGATAAAACCTCTACATAGTGGACATTTGCGAGAAATTACGAAATTTAGAAATGTCCACTATAGGGAAACGCTATAGAGAATTGTATTATGCTAATGAGAATTATACATGAACATAATAAATATACATTGGAATATTAATTTATCATTTATATATGTATTAAATGATATATATTAAATATTTATATGTATTATATTAATTTATTATTTATTATTTTTTATGTATCTAAATATTAAAAAATGAGTATAAAAATGTTTTATGATTAAGTACAATTAAAAAAATCGGTAATCTTTTTTTGTGTAAATTTTTTCTGCTCTTCAAAATGAATTTGTAAATTGGCTACCATTGATAATGCGATCTCATCTTCTTTATTTTTAAAATATGTTTTTTAATTATTTATTGTTTTCCAAACTTCTTCAAACGTTGGATTGTATATCGACTCGTATTCTTGTTCTTGTTCTTCTTGTTTTTCGGGTTGTTCGGTTTCTTTTTCTCTCAAATTATCTAGATTACAATTGACTATATCCGATATTATTAATGTATTGTCTTCTGTAAGGATATTATTATCTATAGAAATATAGTCCTCAATTTCAACAGTACTCGGTACAAGTTCTGAGAATATGTTCAAATTTACAACATTGTCATGTTCCATTACATATTCCGCTGTATCAGACGAAAAAAATACTACAAGAGTCGTCACTACACACTCCATATCGAATGAGAATAACTACCGGCAAAGGGGTTGGTTATAAACATTGATTATAAATATATAGTAATTTATAACCAATAGTTATAACTTATTATAAGTATTCGGGTAGAAATTTGAGTGTCTGTGCATTTTATCTCTCTGGACCGTCCCGGTGGCGTATTTTGCAAATGCAGGTACACTCAGAACCGCTTTGCTCTGATTGGTTCATTTGAATTCGCCGCGGTTTTGTTTATCAATTTTATTTTATTTTATCATTATATTTTGTTTGCCGCGGATGTATTTTATCATTTTTCAAATTCAAATGTACAATTTATTGATGCTTAGTTGTGTAACATGGTAAATACAATTTGTTTTTCACCTGGTTTTACAGTTCAACATTTATTATAATTAATTAATTTACATACCTACTCATAAAAGTATTAACTGTTTTCTTGTACAGTTTATTGGTGGCTATAGTTGTGTATTTGGCATAAAACATTGTAATCTGATTATTACAATAAATATATTATTAATATGTAATTATTGAACTCTAATATGAAATTATTTGCATACATTATTAGGAGGTTTACTCAAACTCATTATTAAAATATTTTGAAAATTCGAAATATAATATTATGTTAATTACTAAACAATATACAACAAATATTTTAATACTACATCCTCTATGGAGGATAAAGATAATGCTCAACATTTTATTAAAAAATTTGGAGAATTTTATGACACTAATTGGATTTGTGGTAATAAGATGAATAAAGAAAATAATTGTCGGTAAGTAACATATTCACTTTCGACTTAAATGGGATGTATATTAATATAATATATATATAACATAATTATATATTAATATAATATAAATGGGATATATATTTATAGTATAATATACTCATAAAATTATTATATTGTGTCTAGTAAGTATAATTATAATAAATAT